>CAWUFW010029166.1:0-19673 GCA_963921515.1 Calotriton arnoldi | reverse complement strand
GAGCAGGTTGCTGTATTAAAATGTTCTGAAGAGCTACTCAATTCAGAAAATCACTTGAGAATGGATGGACTGTTCTATGGGGAGAATGGACTGACTTTGTATATGCTTGGGACCAACCAGAGACCATGAATAAAATGCAGATGGTTGAGCCTAGACTAGGGGTGAGTGTTTAAAATATTTCAACACTCCATCCATCATTTTATTTTGCAACATTGACATGTTACAGAATATCATTACAACTATCTTGTGAGGTTCAGCTTGAGCCACAGCTCTCACATACAGGTAGTCATGTTGGTCGATTGCATATAGTAACATATTTTGGTGGTGTTGGTGTCACATGGGAGTCAAATTATGATCTGGGTGTCATCAATGTGTGATAGTACGTTGAGCCCCTGGATCTAAATGATGATAGTCAGAAGAGTCATGTATAAGTGCAAGTGAGCAGGGCTGAGTAAAGAGATGTGTGACACTCTGCAGATGACCAACTTTGGTAATGACAAAATGGAGTGAGCTTGAGTGGTTGCAATTTTCCCAGTTTGACAGAGCCTATCCCCGTCAGAGATGGTTCACAGTGCCTACTGTTCTGAACTATGAAGATGATTGTGTGCATTATGAAATTAAATTACTGACCCTGGGCGGAGTTGCACTACGCAGAATTCCGCGAAGCCGCAAAAAAACTTCCCGAGCAACGCGAATTTCCGCGAGCGCGTGGAGTTGCTTGTTCCGCCCGTTTGCGATGTGTTCTTCCTGTTCGGGAACACGTATTGCATGTTCGGGGACACTTTTTGCATGCTCGGGGAGAAATATCACGCAAACTTCACCATGCGGTGGCCAATGGGCGTGGCCATCTTGTTTTTCACTTTTGGCTATGGTTCTGCGCCTGTTTTTCTATCCTCCCTAAATCTTTTCAATCCTTTGTTTCTAGAAACTTTTTTTTGTTCTTTTTTATTTATTATCTATCCCTCTCTATTCCTGATTGTATATTTTGCGTTTTTTCCTACTTTTGTGTGTTTTTTACTGTGTTTTTCACTCTTTTTCTATTACTTGCTTTTTTCATTTCTTTTACTTACTTTCTTAGTTCCTACCTTTTCTTTTCCGCCCCCCGCCTACCCAGAACCATGGCAAAGGGCCAGGGGAAGAATAAGAGGAGGGCTCCGAGCGTGAGCCGCGACCGCCTTCCTTGCGGAAGGCGGCGCCCACAAGGGGTGCAGGCACGGGCCTTGTTCAGTGAGGCGGAGGTGGCCACACTGTTTTTTTTTATCCAGCGCCACCTCCCCTTAACCCTGGCAGCAGGTGGCAGGCCTGGGTCCGGGTATGGGCTCCGGTAGCGTCACCGTTGGTGGGCAAGGGTGCGCCGGGCAGTGTTTCGCTGCTCTGGGGTCCTGCGCACCCATAACCAATTGGCGCACCAGTGGTCCTATATCCTGGACCGGGAGCATGACCTGCTGGACCTGCTAGGTATTGAGGTCCCGGGGCTTGGTGAGTAGCTTTTATATTACTATTTTGTGTTCGTCTGTTCTGTGTACTGTTATTGCGTGATTGTTACTTCCAGACAGGTGCTCGGCGCTACTAACTAATCGTACTTGTTTGTAACTTTGCGCTCACTTGGGCTGGGTGGTTATGTAAGAGAGGTTAGAGAATTTAAGTTAGGTAGGTAATCCACATAGGAAAGACTCCAGTCCTTTCCTTTGTCCTGTCAGGCTGTCCTGTCTCCTATCACTAAGATAGTGGTAGTAGTTAGTTAGTATTATTTGGTAATTTAGCGGCCTGCGTCGTGACTCGTGACGCGTCCTCTCACATGACTTCAGTCTAGAACCTTTTGTAGTTCTTATAGTGAGTGGAATAGCAACCAACCAATTTGGTGTATGCATTATGCATGTGTCCATCTATGCATTAAAAAGATAAATGCAGACTTAGGGGCCGATTCCGATCTCGGCCGGTAGGGCTCCGAATCGGATTCGGCATAACCGGATCCGATTCGGAGCCCTATTTCCCGACCGATTCGTACGCGCCTCCGGACGAGCGAGTACGATGCGAAATCGCCGACCGACTCTGCTCGGGCGTCCCAACCGCTCCGACCGACTCGCTCCCGGGTCTAACCGCACCGACCGACTCGCCGGGACATGACTCGCACCGCGCAATGGAGACGTTCCCCGGCCGGGTAAGTACTATGCGCGCCGCGAGCAGTCTCGACCGACACGCGCCGTCCGGCTCGAAAGAGCAGTCGGAGCCATACTTCGGGGTCCGTGTCGGACCCTCTGTACGCAGTAGCCGCGCGGAAGTCGCACACAGGGGGACCCATGGGTCCCCCTACCTGTGCGTGCACGGCACGAGTCGCTTCGCCGCGTACCCGCTGTAGGGGCGCCCTTGTTCGCCTCACACACATTGAGGCAATGGGAGCCCGCGTACGCGTTGTGACGACCGGCTCCCATTGACTTCAATGGGGAGTCCGACCGACTCGAGTACGATAGCATACGGACGCATCGTACTCGTTCAGTCGGGCTGCACGGGTCCGATTCGGTCGGAAATCTCTCCGGGTCCGGCTCGGTCGGAGAGATTTCCGGCCCGAATCGGAATCGGCCCCATAGTAATTGGCCCGTCAAAGGGGGTTGTTGGAGTTGAGACTGAGAGATGATTGGGAATGAGATCTGAACTTAGAAGCAAATATAATTTTTTTGCAATTCATTCCAAAGTCAGGAATAGGCGGGCTAGGTATGTTTAGGATTCAGGAATCGGAATTGAACTGTGGAATAATAATGATCGGATGGTATTCGACTGCGATACATACTAGTCGACTACTACTAGTCGAATAAGTCGATCTGATTGATTTAGCTTAGGCCAATGTTATTGCAATTGCAATTTCCTGTCTAAAAATATTTTTAGAGCAATTATATTTAGATATTTAACACAAAACATTTTTTGTCTCTTTACATGATCAGCATCCAGGGGCAAGAAGAAGACTGGCACAGCTGGCAGTGCGGCGGGTGCGGGAGTTGGAGGGGCCTCCCAGGAGCAGCAGGAAGTGGCCTCAGGCGCAGATGGCTCTGCTGCTGGCCCCAGTAAGTCCTCCTGGTGTTGTAATATATTAATATTTCCCTAATTTTTACCGCTCTATTATTTCCATTTCCTAATTTAAATTTTTCCAAAATCCTCTTCAATCTATCTGTTTCTAAATTCTTGTTTTTGCTCCATTACCTACTACTAAGTACTACTACTAACATTGTTTCTTCTAGTGTCTGTTTTTATTTTTACATCAAATCAAACTGCATCTGACTAACCTCTGCTCTGACTCTGTATTAGACAGTCTGTCTGTAGCTTGCTTTCTTCTGGGTTTCACTGAGCTTTCTCTCTCCCTTATGTGGATTGCCTAGTAGTGGTACTGTAAGACTCAGAGAACCCATTGGTCCTAGGCTACTACTAGTACTAGTAAGGACTCCTTACTACTAGTAGCACTAATGTGCTGTGCAGACTGCAGATTGCATGCCCAAGACAAGTAAGGTATATCCGCAGGTTTGTGAATTGTGAGATGATGAAAGGCTTTAGTTTCTTTTACTGTCTCATCAACTGCTCAATCAGTAATGGTGGTCACTCACGTTGGACAGGAGCAGGACCCCCAAAGTGGTGTATTTTACTTTTTCTAATCCAGGCCTAGTACTTTTTTAGTAGCAGCAATTGATGGTGAACACTGAACAACTGTTACCGTGCACCATGGCTGGAAGGAAGTATGAGGAGTAGGAGGATGGCACCATTATTTTCCAACTAAGAGAGACCTCATGTCCGCCCAGTTGGCCACTCTTTCTTCTTTTCAAAAATGAGATGCACCAATAGCTGTAGTCACTGAGTCCAGTCCTATGGGTTGCCCTCTTCTTGAGAGGCTTTTCAAAAATTGCCACCAACAAAATGCCCAACCGGATATTATTTAGTTATTTTTGATAGGACATACTGTCTACTGTACTCTAGCATCCGAATTGTAGATAGTGATGTGTGTGGTGTATATGTATTATTAATGATGTATTTTCAATCTTGCTAATGAAAAAAATAAATAGGGGAGGCGTATATGGCATCTAAAAAAATGGGAATTTTTTTTCCAGGCGTACCGACCACCAGTGCCGGGGCCAGCGGTGAGGGCCACCATGCCACTCCGGAGGGAGCGGATGCGGGGGCCAGCGGTGAGGGCCACCATGCCACTCCGGAGGGAGCGGATGCGGCAGCCACGGGGGGTGAGAATGATGAATACACTTGCTGCAAGGGTGTACACTCAGTACTAGTACACTGTACTTCTGCTGAGGCTAAGTTGTTGTGAACACTGAACAGTTGAAGAAGACACCCTGGCCTTTACTTAAACATTAGCATTAGCGGCGGGGGTTGAGTAACTAATGGCATATTCTATCTTCAACTCAGCAAAGACAGTTTTATGACGAAGACAAACAGTCAGACGACATGTATGACTGGCAGAGAAGGATGCGTGGGTGAAGGAAGGGGCCCCGGGATGCATAGGTGGCGGATGAAGATGATAGGAATAGGATGCATGGGTAGTTGAAGGATGGGTGAAAGGTGAAAGAGAAAGCAGAAAGGATGCCTGTCTGGGTGGGTGAAACTGTATGGGTGAAAGGAATCCTCCGGGGGGTTTGAGGGGTCAAACTCTAAGGCAAGCAAGGACGCATGGCATGGGTGGTGGTTGGTTATATCTAAATGTATGTTGTTGTCGGTGAAAGCCGGTTTATGATAGCCATGTTTGGATGGATGGATGCCTGGATGGTATCATATAGTAGGTGAAAACAGAGTCAGACTGGATGAAGAGAATGTAAAAGAAAATTAAACCGTGCCAGAGTACCAAAGCCAAGGGTGAAGAAGATTAAGAATAAAATAATAATAATGCTAGAAGAGCAATGCACTGAATGTAAATGAAAAAACAAGCCCTGGGAAGAACAAGGACTGTTTTTTTGCAAGGTTTTTGATTCAAAGGTTTGAGGTTGTACTTGTATTTCAGAATGGAATACTCCCTTGACTCACAGTAGTTTGCAAGCACAACATATATATTGTGCATGACTATTATTTACCCTAGCCATAATCGCCTCCCTCCAACTCCGATGCCCACTTCCGCTCCAGTCCCCTCCCTGTGTCAGTCATAGGTGGCCTATCGGCTGCATGGTAACTAGTACTGAAATCACTCAGTATGTCATCATCATCATCATACGTGAGTGACATGATGTCGTGCCGCCGTTTCTCATCATCCATAAGCATGTGATCATTAACCATCATCATGTGCCTTATTGCAGTAGTGTAGTCAGGGTGAAAGTGAAATTGTCTGAGCATTTGCCATTGATTTAACAGAGTATGGCCGTAATGGAAATATATAATTGTGTAGTACAGCTGCCCCACATGCAGACAGTAGTAAAGTACATGAGTCTGTGACACGAGTATGTCTGTCTAGGCCAGAGCACAAGCTGACTGAGCTGGCATGCCTACAAGATTAATTGTGCTACTGCTAAACAAGAAAGAGAAAAGAATACTTCTACTTTACTCCATACTTAGTGCCTGAAAGTATAATCATCACATCCAAATCTTAGGGGCAGAGGAAGGGAAGTGAGGAGGAGAGGAGGATATGACAGCTGCTAGTGCTACTGCTACTACTGTGCCACTATAATTTTTATGTGTGTAATTTAATTTTGTGTTACTGTTTTGCTAAGAGTATTGGTTACAATTTTCTTTTTTTTCATTTCTTGATATAGCTACTCCTTACCAAACCACTAGGCAGGAGTTGGCTGCCAGGGCCCGGCAAAGGAAGCTAGAGGCCATCCGGGATGAATATCGCCGGCTGGTAGTTCTGGCGGAGGAGGAGGAGGAGGCAGCTGCAGCTTCTTCCTCCAATGCCCCGGGGCCCAGCCAGTCCCCCCCGTGCCTCCGGTGGTACGGTGCCGTGTTTTGGCAGACGCCCGCTGCCCATCACCAACATCTACTGCTGCCCACCCCTGTTGTTCCTGTAGGAATGTTCAGCGCCGCGTGTTCCTCAGGGTGGCGTGCCTGGAGGCCAAGCTGGAGGAGGTCCTGAGAACTAGCCGGCACCCCCGCCGCTAGACATCATCATCATCATCACCGACCTCAGTCTTTGACTCTTGCCCCTTTTTAATCTTTTTTTTGGTGGGTGGGATGTTGGGACTAGTTGGGGAACCTCGGGGTTTACTTTTTCTTGAACTTGGACATGGACATTTATTTAATTTACTGGACATTGGTTGGGGTTAGGGAGAGGGGTGGGTCAGGTTTTGTGGGCTTTTCTTCTAGTTTATATTTGTTAGGGTAATACATTTATAGTTTTCCAAAACATATGATGCAAATCTTTTCTGGGGGGGTTACTCTTTTACATCACCTTGTTTGTTTTTGTTTCCTCCTTTTGCTGCAGGGCCGCAGCCAGTTTTTGAAATCTGCCAATAGTGTAACACACCAACAGATAGATGCAATTCCCTCACTTGTCCTACTACTGTCAGTCTCTCCTCCTAGTCTATGCATTCTGCAACTAAAACCCCTTTGTAGTATGTACTCGGAAGGATGTGGGTGTGTGAATTAATTAATTTCCATAGTATATACATTATTGACTCCCCACACTTCTTCTCTTACCTGTGATTGATGTTTAGGCGAAGCAATGGCTGCATGGTGATGGTTTGGTTTCCTAAGGTGCCATGGTGGGTGGTGGTAGCAGTAGTAGACAGTTGCATTTGCAAAAAAGAAAATGAGACAAGTCAGTCACCTGAGGGAGACTAGGGAACGAGTAGTAGAAGTACAGTAAGTAGTAAGTACACAAGAAGAAGACTGCCAAACAAGAAGAAAGTGATGATGAATGATATTGATATTAAGCAATGCTTGCAAAGTAAAATAAAACATAATGGTGGCAGGGATAGCCTAGTACAAGTTACAACAAACTGAAGTAGTGGACTCGACCTATGAAGTGGACAAGCGTAACCTTTAGTGCTGGAAGGATGATAAATCCATGACGGCAATTAATAATTAATAATGGGTTAATATAATTATGTTCCTCTGGAAAAAAGAGAATAGCGAATACTACTGAGCATGGGTGGGCAACTGGGCACTGGACAATCTAATCTGTTGCCAGTGTGGCCGACGATATATATACATATATATATATATACTTAGAGCAGAAGAAGATCCTCGCCCTGCCTTGAATTAGTGTTGCTTACTTGCTTTCACCACATCCGCCCCAGCAAGTGTGTGATCAATTATTGGTGTAAATTTAATTTAGTCACACCTCAATAAATCACACAGCCCGGGGGAAGAGGGTTAGGGTTTGATGAATGGTTGGGAAGGGGTATTTGAAGGAAAGGTTTGACAAAGACAAACACTACACATGGACAACACACAATCTTGGCAGACGACCATCATATTCATAAATCTGTTAAGGGAGAAAAAGGAAATGCATGCATGATGTGGTTAATGATAAGTAGTACTAAGTAAACTAGTAGACAGTACAGGGCAGCAGTATATTATTAATTATTATTATTATGCAATTACCTTGCCTGTCTGCCCTCAGAGAGACCCAAATTACATACATTTTATTTATGTTCTGTTGTACCGGGATTCCTTTTAAAGCTAGCAAAGAAAATTAGAAAATAGCTGTAGGGATATAAGCAGACTAAAAGCAAACATAATAAACAACAACACACAGGCGTAATGATTAAAGAGAAAAACTGAATCAAATTAATTAAAAGATGATGAATGATACTAAGGGGTCTATTACGATGGCGGGTGGACTGTGTCCGCCCGCGACCGCAACGGCAAACGGGACCGCCTCCAAGAGGTGCGGCGGTCCCGCACTGGCAATTAGGATGCCACTGCCATGGTGGCGGTGGCATCCGGCATATATTGAATTGCGGCGGGCGGTGCTGTAAGCAGCACCCGCCACAATGCAATATATGCATGTTGTGCATTGGCATGCACAACGTGACAGGCACCGCCCACTCCCCCACCCCCCTGGGGGCCCGCAACGGGCTCCCGATGCGAAAACCGCATGCCTTTCCATGGCGGAGTCTCCGCCATGGAAAGGCATGACACCGCCCACATCATAATATGGATGGCGGTGCCTGCAAGGCACCGCCACCATATTATAGGCCTTTTCCGCCCGGTAGGCAATCGTGACGATTGCCTACCGGCAGAAAAGCGGCGGACGGTCTTTCCGTCCGCCGTGGTACCCCCGCCATGCTAATGTGGCGGGGGGTAAAAGGCCGTCCGGCGGGGTGTTTTGGCGGGCGGATCGCCACCGCCGGTCGGGCAGTGGCGATCCGCCCGCCATGCTAATAGGCCCCTAAGTTACTGTATGTTATTATTATCCTGGTCAAATTAGGAAGTTGCATCTCGGTATTCCTCTTGGTCCTCCCTTCCATGGACGCTCCATCCGTCAATCTTGGGTGCCACTGCCGGCCTGGTGGATGCGGATTGGTAAGGTAAGTGTGAATTGTTTTTCCCAGTATAGCACAGGGTAAAGGCCGGCCTGTAAGTGTAGATGGAAAAACAAAAGGGATATTGAAAAATCAAGGAGCAACAAAATGCCTAAATTACGGATGAGTGCAACAAGAACACTTTCAGAGGCGGCATGGCTAAATCATGTCTACTCTGTTTCCAGCATTAACCAGGCTACAACAACAACAGGACAGAGCAGGCCCAAGGCACCCACCCAACCTCCACTTAGCTTAGATTTTGACTGAGCCAGACAAAGCACACATATACAGCAAGGTAGCATTTTCCAAATTAAGTGACTAAATCAACGCACCGCTGTCAGTCATACCACTACACTCGACTCCACCACTACACAGACATGTAGGTCTGCTGTGGTTGTTGTTGACTTGTTTACCTTTTATGCCACTTTATGAAACGCCCGAGTTATTCCATCAATCATCTCCGATCCTACTGACTGATTGCGAAGAGTATAGTATGTGGTCATCATCATCATGGTGTCCAACTCAGTCTGTAGTGTACCGAGTGAGTCCAGATTCCATATTCAAAAATGCAATGGATCGGCCTGCAGTAGAAGTACAATTTTGTTATTTAACAACAAGAAGGGAAACATTGACTTGAGTCACTTTTAGTGTGTAGATTAAATACTAGTACACTTCATGCACAACAACAACACAAACACCAATCACTCAGAGTCAGCGTCCAATGCATGCCATCATTACCTGTTCTCATCTTAAGGGGCAGTCCCTCTCGGCTCGGAAAGGAGGAGGATAGCTATAGTCATGTTATTTTGGAGAGACTTGACGAGACAGGCAAACATTTCTTGTACTATTCTCTCCATCCAATGTCTGCCTTGAGGAAAATGGATTTAGAGCGAGTCAGGATGGATGGAGCAGGACTCGGAGGAGTGGACTTCTTTAATAATAAATACACACAGTTGCAACTCCAATACGGCAATAATAAGACAAGACGGTGGTGATGGATTTGTTGTGATTCGAACCAGAAAGACCTAGACACACACAAATAATAAAAGTAAATAAGGAAGAAAGAAAGTAACAAGTTGAAAGCCTAGTTGTCAGGGAAGTAGAGCTCATCCTCAAACTCTGGTGGTTCACCCAGAAGTAGGTCATCTAACACACTACTTCCGTCACCTAAGTCACTGTCCTCCTCTTCCTGCTGTGCTTCAGGTATGGTGTAATCCGGTGGTATAAAGTGCTGATTCATTCTGATCATGGTTAACCTCTCCACGTTTTGGGGCGAAAGACTGGTCCTTTTCACTGTTACAATGGCACCAGCAGCACTGAAAACACGCTCAGAAGAGACACTTGTGACAGGACAAGCCAGATAGTTTATCGCCAGCCTGCTGAGCACTGGCCAATGGTGACTTTTCCCATACCTATACAGCAATGGGTTTTGATCAATGTTGACCTCTGTTGGGTCATCCAGATAGGCCTGGACCATCCGCTCAATGGTTAGGGGTGCTCCGCTTTGCCCGGCCTCTTTTGCCTTTGCATTTGCATCAGCACTGGACCTAACAAGCCCTTGCTGTAGAAACCATTCCTGTGCCAATTTTACTGGGGCTGATGATCCTGTTCTTGCTGTTGTTAATGTTGGTGGTTTTGACTGCTGTGAGCCAACTGCACTGCCCTCAGGCTCTGAAGTTGAACTTGACGCCGTCTGCCCTGCAGTACTTGTTGTGGGCTGGAGTAGCGTGCCTCTAATTTCCAGCCGGTCTTTTTCAAAGCGACTGGCTACCACAGCTATCCAAGTTTTGTACTTGGCAACATCCACTTGTGAAAAAGGAATTAATGTGTTAGTGTTCAGTACTGCTTTGTACCATGGATCCAGAATTGTGGCAGAAATTTAATGGTTGGATGACACAATCTCAGTTTGCACCCTTGTGTTTTCAGCTAAGCGAAGGGATAAGCTCTCAACCAACTCATATGCTTCTTTTTTTTCCTCCACACCTGCGTACATTGCAGACACCCCCTTTAGCTGTTCCTGTAGCATGTGCAACAATGGGATAGCTTGGCCCATAGTGCAGTCCTCCTTGCTGACTTCATGTGTGAAGAGCTCGAAAGGAAGTAGCATCTCTGTCAGGCATTTAACTAGGCCCCATTGGTCCATCTCAACGGTCATGCCTTTCACAGTAGCATCCCCTAGTCTTCGCATGACATATTCATTGATTGGTCTGTACTACTCAAACAGACGGTCAAGCATGTAATAAGTTGAGTTCCAACGTGTAGGCACCTCCTGGATGAGTGCTTTAACTGGCAATCTATACTCACGTTGAATGATTCTCAGCTGCTTCTGGGCTTTAAAAGAATGGCTGAAATGTGTGCATATTCTTTTGCAGGTGGTCAGTAAGTTGCTGGCTCTGTATTCTTTTTTCAGAAAGTCTTGAACAATGATGTTACTGCAGTGCGCCAAACACAGGACCCTGAAATAGCCACCATCGCCCATGGCCTTAACTATATTACTGCCATTGTCCGTGGCAACAAAACCAATGTTAAGCCCTCTTGGGTGCAGCCATTCAAAGACCTTGCCGTTAAACTCTTCCAAAATGTTTACAGCAGCTATGAGATTTCTCCATCGCGAACATGGCTACATTTGCATGTTTCTGAGTGGCATTAAAAATCTCAGCAGTGTCAACACCTGCAGATATCTTTTCTCTAACCCCCACAAAAGAGATCCAGTGTGCAGTGATGCACATGTAATCAGTGGCTTGGCAACTGGTCCACATGTCTATTGTCATGTGAATACTGTGAACAGCACTTTTTTTCGTTTTGTGTACTCTGTTGCCTTGGTGTCTCACTCTCAGCCTGACTTTTACTCTTGTGCCACTGAGATGTTGTTGAGGCTGATGATGAGGATGTGGGCAGTACCACAGCACTGCTGGGGACAGGGCTACTTTGTGTTCCAGAGAAAATGTCTCGCTCTTGTTCACCTTCCACCACGATTGTATCTTCTTCTACTTCTTCATCACCACCAACAGCACCGTGTGCAGTTTGACTTTTTTGGCCTTTAAGGTGTTCCTCCCACTGGATCAAGTGGTGTGTTTTCAGATGGGTTGTTTGGCCTCCAGTACCATAGTTTGTACCAAGCTTACCGCGACTAACACCTTGTTTACAAATGGAGCATATAGCAATGTTCTCCTCCTTACTGCTAACCGAAAGGAAGTCCCAAACTGGGGAGGTGAACTTTCTGGAGCTGCGGGAGGTGCCACTTGCAATGCCGGATGAACTGGAGGGTGGGCGTGGAATTTGACTCTGTGCTCTACCACTACCTACTTCTACTGAGGTGGTTGTGCTGGATGTAGGTCGCTGCCAGGCCTTTGCAAATGCAAATATGGAAGCTGGAGGTGGTGTTGGTGTTACCTGTGTTGGTGGTATCCGTGCCACATCCCTCACAGCAATTTGGGATGGGGTAATGTCGGTCTCCACTGGGGCGGGACTGAAGTCCATGATGACTGGCTCGTCATCATCCTCCTCTTCTACATCTACCTCCATAACTCTAAGGCTTTCTGGAACCTTCCTTTTCCCTAGCCTTGTCTCGTGGCGTCTCTCACTCTCAGACTGAGGTGGTGGCTTCCAAGTGGCATCTAGATCATCAGAAGGGGGCTTGCAGAAGAACTTGATGGACTAACCCTCCTTTTTCTTGCTGGGGATCTGGAAGACAATGGATCTTCTGAAAGAGTGGCTTGCTCGATTTCCTGAACTGCCCCTATTTCGGGAGGAACAACTACTATTGTGGGCGGTGGTTGCGGCTGTTGTTGTCCACTTATCTGAGTTTCCTGCGTTGTTTGGGTACTACTTTGCGATAACGATAAGTCAATTTCAACATCGCTGCTTGTTGGCGTTGTCGTGATGAGACTGGCTGCCTCTGCGACAGACATGGGCTTGGGCCTAGGTTGGTGGGGTGGGTCCACTGATGCGGGGGTGCTGCTCCCAGCTTGATCCCCAGACACCGCTGCTGCAGGCGCAATTTTTGGTTTCCCAAAAAAGATCTTGGTCGGCACACCAGAAGTGGTAAGTGGCACTTCCTTCTTCTTCTCACTGGCAACTTTCTTGGTACTGGAGGACCTGGTACCTTTCTATCGGGCCATCTTCTTCAGATGTCAGCAGCATGCAGTGGCACAAGTTGAAGAGATATCTGTGGTCACACGTCACATGACGTCGTTCGCAGCAGGACTTCTGTCTGGCAGTACAATGGGTGATGACGCCTCCTCCTCTTTTGTGCACCTAAATGCAAAGAAGCAAGAAGAACATCAGTGAAACATGGCATTTATTGTTGTGGTTCAATTTACTACTGTACAAAGAAACAAATATAATATATAACTTAGTGTGTGGTCACACTTGTTAGTGTTATTATTAATATTATTAAATTGTATTAACTCAGTTATTAAAAAACATAACAACAGTGTAGCCATTTGTGAGACTTTGACAACAAGGGCTTTCATGGTGTACTGTGTACACTCAGGAAGGATAGGAAAGAAGAAGAACAAAAACAAAAATACAAATGTAATGGAATCTGTTTGGCATTGTGAATGTGATTGTGCATCACATGGGATGCAGCATCATTCAGGAAGCTGCAGCTGGCAATGGGGATGGAAGCAGTAAGCCAAGAGGAACAAAGGAAAGATATGCAGGCCTATGGCAAAAGCAGCACACTAACTACCACCACAAAATGGCCACCAGCCACATGGTTGGTCACTCACACAACAACAAGCAGGAGGCCTGTAAAACAATGAACTCAAGCAGGCCTATATGGCCAGACAAAGGAGGCATGCTAATTAAAAACACAGCTTTAATGCAACAATGCAAAACCGAAAATCCATAGGGCTAAAAAAGGTTTGCAAGTTACACAACAACCACACCACACACATCCAACAAAGGCATTTATTTAACACACACGAAAAAAGTGAAATACCCCAAAAAAACACATTTTGCAATTCAATCCAATGCCGTCCATGCCCTAAATGATGTTTAAATTCAACAGACACCACAGAAACAGTTGTTTCATGCACCCATGAGTAGCTCTGGGCCTACTGGCTGAAAAAGGCCTATTGGCAGACTAGGCCACTTAGTGAAGTGAATCAATTCAAATCAATAATATTGCTAATGTATTAGAAAATGTAGTGAACTATCCTGCATTTTTTTGCTGGGTAAAAGAAAAAAATTGCATGCAAAACAACAACAAGGACAAGGCATGGCCACCACAAAGAAAGCTTGCAGGCCTATGGCAAAAGCATACTGGCTGCCTGTACAAAATGGCCGCCAGCCACATGGTCAGGCCACCACAACAACAAGAAAGGGAAGACAGACAATGCAGGCCTAATAGCAAAGCACACTGGCTGGCTTCACAAAATGGCCGCCAGCCACATGGCCAGGCCACCACGACAACAAGAAAGGGAAGACAGACAATGCAGGCCTATGGCAAAAGCACACTGGCTGGCTTCACAAAATGGCCACCAGCCACATGGCCAGGCCACCACAACAACAAGAAAGGGCAGACAGACAATGCAGGCCTATGGCAAAAGCACACTGGCTGGCTTCACAAAATGGCCGCCAGCACATGGCCAGGACACCACAACAACAAGAAAGGGAAGACAGACAATGCAGGCCTATGGCAAAAGCACACTGGCTGGCTTCACAAAATGGCCACCAGCCACATGGGCAGGCCACCACAACAACAAGAAAGGGAAGACAGACAATGCAGGCCTATGGCAAAAGCACACTGGCTGGGTTCACAAAATGGCCGCCAGCCACATGGCCAGGCCACAACAACAAGAAGCAGTAAGCCAAGAGGAACAAAGGAAAGACATGCAAGCCTATGGCAAAAGCAGCATACTAACTACCACCACAAAATGGCCACCAGCCACATGGTTTGTCACTCACACAACAACAAGCAGGAGGCCTGTAAAAAAATTAACTCAAGCAGGCCTATATGGCCAGACAAAGGAGGCATGCTAAACAACACAGCTTTAATGCAACAATGCAAAAACGAAAATCCACAGGGCTAAAAAAGGTTTGCAAGTTATACAACAACCACACCACACACATCCCACAAAGGCATTTATTTAACACACATGAAAAAAGTGAAATACCCCAAAAAAACTCATTTTGCAATTTGATCCAATGCCATCCATGCCCTAAATTATGTTTAAATTTAACAGACACCACAGAAACAGTTGTTTCATGCACCCATGAGTAGCTCTGGGCCTACTGACTGAAAGGCCTATTGGCAGAATACTGGGCTAGTGAATTAAATAAATGTTGCAAATTGATTGCAGAAGTTGGAGAAAATGAAGTGAACTTTGCAACATGTTTCCTTTATAAAAGAAAGCTAGAAGAAAAATTACATACAAAGAAACAACTAGGCCCCTACTGAAACTACAGGCCACCCACCACAATACATTGAAGAAAACCAATGAAAAGTACAAAAAAATTTAGGTGCAATGCCCCAATCAAACAAACAACACCAATTTTCCAACTTAGGGGTCGATTCCGATTCGGGCCGGAAAACGTACCGACCGACTCAGAGCCGGAATAAATTCCGACCGACACGTACCGGTGCAGCCCGACCCGCAAAGTACGATGAGAAGCGTGCAAAACCCGACCGACTCGTACGGAACACAAGCCGAACAACCGAGCCGCGCGGAAAACAGCAATCCGGCCGGAAAAACACGCGAATCGAACCGACCGACACGCACCCGGAACAATCCCGAACGAAACGTACCCGCGAACTCCTACCCGCCAAGTACGATGCAACGCGTGGAAAACACGACCGAGTCGCACGGAGGACAAGCCGTACGACCGACACGCATAGAAAACTGCGAGCCGAAGCAACCCAAAACACCGTGACCGACGCGTACGCAGCATAGAAAAACAGCACAAACACAGCGTGAACGAATCGGAGAAGCCCGTACGAGACAACTGCAGGGTCCGACTCGGTCACAAGAACGTCTCCTACATGCACAAAAAGTACAAAGGGAAAATACACACAAAAAATGCCAAACAAGCAATTACAAAGCCAATAAATACTGGGGGGGGCAGGGAACAAAGACACACCCACAACTCCACCCATATAAAGGACACAAATCCCTACCATGATCCTTTGCAAATTCAAATTACCTGCCAGCACTCAACAGACAGCAACCACACACCCACAGCTCATCCATCACACAAGCCACACACCATCAGCACCCCAACAAATAGCAACCTCACATACATCCAGCAAAACACACACTCACACACCTTCACCTGCACACCAACACACACATCACTCACCATCACCACCCATCACCATGCCCCCAAAGAAGAATCATAAGTTCCTAGATAGTGAATTGGAAGTCCTGGTAGATGAGATCCTCAGGGTAGAGCCACAGCTGTTTGGTACACTGGTCCAACAGACACCCATGGCGCAGAAAACCAAGATGTGGGAGAGGATCGTCGACAGGGTGAACGCACAATCACCATGTTTGCGCACAAAGATAGACATCCAGAACAGGTGGTATGACGTGCGCAGGAGGGTCAGGGAGCTGTTGAAGAAGGACTACCTCTTGAGCCAACACACCGGCAATGGCCCTCCTGCCAAGCCAGTATACCTCAGGCCCTGGGAGGAGAAGGTGCGGGCCTTCCTACCACCAGTGAGTGTATATGGACTAGAAAACATCCCAGAGCCTGGTGAGTACACAACAAATGTACACAATATTGTGCCACAATACACACACATCACTGTCAAGGGGAGAGTCAAACCATGCACCCTTAGCAAATACACAGCAATCAGAACAGAACCATCCCAAAATGTGTATGTCAGTCAGATAAACACAACACATGCCATCTCATAGTGACATGTAACTGTGTCATCACATGTACAAACACAACTACAACTACAGCTGGGCAGTGGCACAAATATAACTAACAAACACATCCAGACATGTAGCCACCACTACAACACCACCACACAGTGAAGCCCACTGAAAGGAAGGAATACTGTGTATGCTGGGCAAGTCAGTGTAGCCAATAGCATCATGGGAGTCGTAGTCACAGATATTGCCCACCCTCACAATGCGCACATCAACACCACCATGAACCATGCTCACATCACAGGGAGTGGAAAACAACAGACAAGATGGCTGACACTGGCTACTGCTGTGGGGAGCACAAGGTCCTGCTGGCAACTGTGCACCAACCAACAGCAGGACACCACTGACTGACCACTCACACACAGTGAAGTCCACCCAAAAGCAAGTAAGTATGGGCATGCTGGGAAGTGGGGTGGAGGCAATAGCATGATAGGAGTGGTAGTCACAGCTCAACATCCCCCACCCACATGGCCCAGCAAGCTCACACTGAAGCATGCACACCACACAGAGAGTGGAAAGTCCCATCAAAGATGTCTGACACTGGTGCTCTGTTGTGGGGAGCACAAGGCCATGCTGGGAACTGGCCACCAACTAACAGCAGGACACCACTGTCAGCCATCTTGCCATTGCTCTCACACTCACACACAGTGAAGTCCACCCAAAAGCAAGTAAGTATGGGCATGCTGGGAAGTGGGGTGGAGGCAATAGCATGATGGGAGTGGTAGTCACAGATATTGGTCAATCCCACAACTGTCCCATCAACACCACCCTGAACCATGCACACATCACAGGGAGTGGAAAACAACTCACAAGATGGCTGACACTGGCTACTGCTGTGGGGAGCACAAGGTCCTGCTGGCAACTGTGCACCAACCAACAGCAGGACACCACTGACTGACATCCTGAAAGACAACTTGCACTCCCTGCAATGGAAGCACGTTCCATGGTGGAATATCTGGCTGGGTGGGAAGGAGGGCCGGATGTCAACCAAATACAACCAATGCAGACCATGTACACACCCCAACATTCACATAGAAATGCCCAAATAATGCAGGACAATGTGCTACACCAATATCAACCCCTGACTGTGACAACTTAGGACAATGCAATGTACAGGCCCGCATCCAGAGGCACAGTCACAACTGTCAGGTGTGTCAACCATTGATGCCTGCAGAAACATAACATACATTGTGTGTGTCTCCCAAAAACAGGTGATGATGGGGACACAGCAGCAGACGCTGAGGAGTCCCCGTCCCAGGCTCAAGAGGATACGGAGCTCACTGGTGTGGAACAGCCTCTGCCCTCCTCGGATGAAGAATACCCACCTGGCACCTCCGGAGCAAGTCATCATGCAGCACCAGCAGGACCACCAGCTGCACCCCCTGCACCCACCCCTCCAACGACTCTCAACACACATACCACCCCTGCCGACATGGACAGACCAAGGAGCACCACCACCACCAGCACAGGGACCCCGGACCAACGTGGGGCCATGGACACCAACACCACCAACAACCCCAAGGGGGCCCAGGGTCACCTGTGCGTGCCACCTCAGGTACTGCACGTGTCGCCAGGGGTGGTGGGAGGGGTGGGAGACATAGGTCGCTGCTCGCAGAGGGGTCTGGACTGCATGATGACCCACAACTGGCACGCATAGCCGATGCGTACCAGTCCAGCACCGGAGAGCTCAGCCAGGTAGTGGGGCTCCTCAGGGACATTAAACAGCAGCAGGCTGCCCATCATGCCCGCTTGGACTCACACATGTCCCGCGTGGAGTCCAAGTGGGACACACTGCAAGAGATGACGGCGGTGCATAGGGACATATTACAATGCCTCCGCCAGATGAGCAGCAACCAGTCAACACCTCCCTGTGTGCCCACAACATCTGGTGCTGAAACAACTGCAACTGCAACAGGGAGGGAGGATGACTCTGGCGGAGAGTCCCCTGCATCGCAGCAGCCTGCACTTGAGGGTCCCCCCCCAAAGAAGAGGGGTCGTCCGAGGAAGGACAACTGAGAGGATGATGGCCATGCACAACCCCAGGAAGCCAACACCTGTTCTGGATAATCACCTTTGTGCGCAAACTGTTCACCCTGTTGACTGCAACACAACTCCCCCACATGACATGGGGAGTACAAGTTGGACCAATGTCTCAGATGACTGTGGACTTGATACAGGACATTTCTGCTACCAGGACTTCCAATTCATCTAGGAACTTTGGATTGCAATCAAAATGTACAGCACTCACCATCCTGTGCACTATTCACACACATGTATGACAATAAACACACTAATACACCATACCTGCCTCTGTCGTGATTCCAACGTGGTTTCTGTCATGGAGATGATGACCAGCGAAATTACACTGTGCATGCTAACTGCTACAGCAAGTACAACACAGGCATGTGAGTCATGGCAACGTGACACATATGAGGGAGACACACCACCAGGGCTACACAACAAATACACACCTAGGCCATCTGACTCATTGCCTACACTGATGTTGCCAGGAAATACGGTGCAATGCACAGACACAACACCTATTCACAGTCTTAGTCAACTAGCCCACTGGTGCAGTAAGCAAATGTCAGTCAAATGTGTGACCACAGACAACGCACTTCACAAAGTGAAGCACAGGTTTATTACACATTTGCAACATGTTGTAACCACTACAGATGCAAGGTAACCCCACCTGGCAGCGGGCACACAGTCAACAAGTGTAGAAGGAAGGAAGTCCATGGGTGTGGCGCACATCACCTGTAGGGACACGACAGCTACCACCCTGGAAGTCGAATCACGGTGTCGGGGATCACAGTTGACCAAACGACTCTGAAAGTACCCTGTGAAGGACAGAAATTACACACAGTCAAAAGCACTGAAGAACAGGACAGAACTGCAATACTCATGCCCAATACATGTCACAAGATACCCACCCAGAACCAAGTTAGCATGTCAACACTGTTGGGGAGTACAGACTACCTGTAAGGACACATCGCTACACGCATACAGTCATGTAGCCCATGGACACACTCAAACAGCACCAGAGCACCACCAACACATATCATGCAAACTCACATCATTGACATGACATCTCTGGATACTCACATTCAGCTGAAGAAGTTGGTGATGAGCTGTGTGCGGACATCACCATCATCATCATCATCATCACTGGCATCGTGGTCCAGGCCAGGATCCTCCACAGGTGGCGGACGTTGGTCATCGTCATCCAGGATGAGAGGCAACTCCTTCCGCACTGCCAGGTTGTGTAGCATGCAGCAGACGATGACAATCTTGCACACCTTTGCTGGGGCATATGGGAGGGACCCTCCTGTCTTGTCCAGGC
>CAWUFW010029165.1:0-19673 GCA_963921515.1 Calotriton arnoldi | reverse complement strand
TGCTTCGTTCAGTTACGTATTGCTAATCATCGCACACACCGCCTGAACACCGACCACGCCATTATGAGTACACAAACTGAAAACCGCCATCGGCGGAAAAATCATACAAAATACCGCCCGCCATCGTCCGGAGTCGGAGTCAAACCGCCCGCCACGGACGGAAACACGCACGACAACACAAAACCGCCCGCCCACACGGCCGACACACCGCACGTGAAATTACGATCGCACCGCCATGAGCGCGGAAAAACAACAAAAATACCGCCCGCCAGCGCAAACAACGCCGATGAGAATCGACACGGCAGAAGCCATGGCGCCCACGTACCTGCACAGAAACCATCCGCACACAAAACCAATAGCACACAACAAGGCCAACAAGTCCACACAGCAAGGCACGCACAAATACACAAGCACAGTACACATCCCGAAAACACCCCCCGGACAAACAAAAAATACAAAGGCCAGAACCCCAGACACAACACACCTGAAAACAACAGACCATGAGGACACACCCACATAGGTGAGTACAAAAGCAGCACTCCCACAGACCACAACCCCTTGCTACATTGCAAACCAGAGAGGAGAGGAGAGGACACAGTGACACAGCAAGGACAGCAGCACACCACAGAAACGCACACATCACAACCACCACCACCACCACCAAACACCGGCACCACAAACCCCCTGCACATTACACAACACACACCGCACCACCACCACAAACACCATGGCACCACAAAGGATGCCCAAGTTCACGCCCATGGAGCTGACGGTCATGGTCGACGAGATCATCAAGGTGTACCCACAAATCTATGGGAACATGGTCCAGCACACACCACTAGCCACCAGAAACAGAATGTGGACCCGGATCGTAGACCAGGTCAATGCAGTCGGGACCCTGCCCAGGAACAGAACCGAGATAAACAAACGTTGGAATGACGTAAAGAGCCTGGTCAAGAAGAAGGAGGGCAAAAACAGAGAGCTGGCTGCCGTCACTGGCGGAGGGAATCCCGCGCTCTTTAAGACCTTCAAAGCGTGGGAGGAGAAGGTGCGAGTCGTAATCCATCCGGAGATCCTCGCCGGATTAGCAGGGGGAGTGGAGGCTGGTAAGTACAAACTAATGTATACCAGCACACCGCTATGTACACACATGCGCAACCACCATGCCACAGCTCCCAGGGACAAACACCCCCATGTCCAGCACACAATACACAACACATCACACGCACATGCAACAGACACTACCACACACAGGCCAAACCGAACAACTGTAAGATGCGTGGGGACATGTGTACACTAAGCCAGCCACGTAACCACCAACAGGTCCACAAATATGCCAGAAGCGCCACAACGAGCACCCACCACACCCATGTGTCCGCCACAGCTGCACCAACTGACAAGTAACAGGTAAGTGGCAGGAACACAAAGTGCAGTGGGTCGGAGGGGGACAGCTGAAGTACAACACCCACCAGGCCCCCACTCCCACATACCAGCAAGGTGGAGCACTCCCCACACCCATGTGTCAGGCACAGCTGCACCAACCGACAAGTAACAGGTAAGTGGCAGGAACACAAAGTGCAGTGGGTGGGACGGTGGACAGCCCAAGTACAACACACACCAGGCCCCAGTCCCACAGCACAGCAAGGAGGAGCATCCCCCACACCCCACACCCACATGTCAGCCACCGCAGTGCACAACGACAGCCGAAAGGCAGACATCACGGTCCACAGCAATCGGTGTCAGTGGGTGTACAGCCACCCCCACGACCCACTACACCCCCCACCCCCACAGACCTGCAACATGGAGCACCCCCGCTAAGAGCCATGTGGCATCCAGTACAGTGCACGCACGAACAACTTGCAGGTGGGAAACTGGACAGGGCTGGATTACTGGAGGCATGAGGACCATAACACCACCAACACATGGGACATGTCACGTAGCACACGAACACGCAGCACCGCCCACCGTCACGAACAAGTGAACAATGTGCACACGGACATGAACAGCAGACTCACACCCCACATGACCCATCACAGACATAGCAACACCCAAGGAGCCACGTCTGCATGCACAAGCCACACTGAATATAGTCCCACACGGCAGCCACTGTGCAACTCATCACACACAACCGAAACACCATTGAAGTCCTGTCCATGTAGCCCCTACTGCCTGTCAACCACACACCCCACAACTACGCCTATGTAAGACAAACAACACTAGACGCAACAGAGCGGAACAACAGAAATGCACACGAACACCACTGAACCCATCAAACACACAGACACACCATGCACATACAACATACCATCCATCCCATCCGTCAGCCCCAGTCTCATGAAAGGCATGTCATCCGCACAGCTGCCACACATACAGCAGTCACGCTAAGACACATGCCCATGACCAACCATGTGCCAGAAGTCAATTAAGCGCACGACACACTGTGAGCAACAACACACAACATGGGCCACACCCCCCGAGCACTGCAGTGATGCACATGGCACAGGGCAGCACGCACACCAAGGAGATGGGACAACTGCAATACGTTGGCTGGCACACAACTATCACTCACTCATAACGATGCGTCCAATGCCATGTCCAGTAACCACAACAGACAGCAAATATGCAGGGCATGTCAGGCATGCACACACCTCAGACCATGCACTGTCATGCTGCCACAACACATGTCACGTTCGGCACCCATGGCTCACAGCATGTACCCCAAAAGCATATACCCTCCCAAATGCGAATCTGGGGCATGGCCCCCATGTTGCCATATGCGTTCCTAAGCGTTCCATTTGAACCCCAAAAGCATATTCCATCCCAAATGCGAATCTGGGGCATGGCCCCCATGTTGCCATATGCGTTCCTAAGCGTTCCATTTGAACCCCAAAAGCATATTCCATCCCAAATGCGAATCTGGGGCATGGCCCCCATGTTGCCATATGCGTTCCTAAGCGTTCCATTTGAACTCCAAAAGCAAAGTACAAACCAGACCCAGGATGGGCCAGGAGCCCGCATACACCAGAGTCACAATGAGTAGGGGCAAAGCAACACACCCATCGGCATGGCCAATCCGTCCCATGCCACATGTGCACAGCACACAGTCCCATTGCCTAGCACACACACCTACAGATGCCACAGCCACACACTCGCCTCCGGGAAACCCATGTACGAGATTGCACGAACTGCCAATGTCAGACGACTAATACATACTTCGCCAGGTGCAACACAATAACAAATCTCATTCTCTCCACAGGTGACGAACTGCTGGACGCTGGGGATGGAGACAGCAGCCAGCACAGCCAGCCTACAAGCCCCCAACGAGGACACACGGATCTGGAGGATCTGTCCACCTCTTCGGACACGGACCACCAAGCTGGCCCATCTGGCGTGGCAGGGCCCAGCCGCTCCCCAGGACCCCTCCTACCCACCAACCCATCATCCAGGGATGCTGAACAGTCCCAGTCCCCTGCTGCCACTGTCGTTGTGGCCACACCCACGGTCATTGCGGCCACTACCACTGCCGCAACCGCCACCATCGCCGCACCGACCACCACCGCCTCCACCACCACCACGTCTTCGCTGGCACCAGCCCCAGCGCAGGTGGTGGCCCGGCCGACTGGATCCACCCTGGGAGCCACAGCGAGGACCGTGGTGAGCAATGTGGCTAGTGGGCAGGCCGGTGGCAGCAGGACTGGTAGGAGGAGCAGGGTCAGGGGAAACGCCAGCCTCCCTGGGAGCCATGCCCTGCCTCAAATGGCCAGAGTCCTTGGGGCCTATGAAGAGGCCCAAGGACAATGGGCCAGGTCTGCTACTGACACGCGGGAGGTGCTGGGGGTGCTGAGGTCCATGGACGCCCATATGGGCCAATTCGTGTCCCGTATGGACCAACTCGTGGACCTCATGGGCCAGCTGGTGGTGGCGGTGGGGTCACAGGCAAGGCCAGCAACACCACCTCCGCCACCACCTGCTAGGGCGCAGGCTCGGGCAGCAGTGTCCACTTCCCCTGCGTCCACAGCCAGTGAGCGCACCTCACCCACCACCAGCAGGTCGCCACCACACACCCCCTCCCAAACGTGGAAGGGGCCGTCCGAAGAGGAAACAGATCTCCCGGGAGGACTTCGCACGCTCCAGTCGCAAGTGAGGCAGCCAGCCAGCCTTCCGCCAGCCTTCCTTGACCAGCCACTGCATTGACTTGCTCTACGATCCCACTCCACACAGCCATCTGGATGGCATGTGTGTGTTGGACTATGGACATAGAACCAGTGGGTACACCCTGATCATCACGCAGCCATGACCGACAGCTCATTGTCACTGCACGCACCACTTTTGTCATCACCTTACACACAATCACATGTCACAGTTTGTAATAAATGCACCTTTTTCACTAACTGCTGTTTGTGCCCTGTGTCTTTATTGTACGGAATACAACGGCCACCTTGGGCGGAAAGGCACCTGATGCGTGGCATGGAAATGGAATCCGGAGGGCCTGTAGGGACCTAGGGGTGGGAGACAGAACAGGAGCACATTCAATGAGTGTGTCACACACCCATCACACAGTACATGTCAACAACTACAAGCAATGTACACACATCGCACAGAGCAATAGGGCACAATGCCACAGCCACCAACAGTGGCATACTACCCTGGCCATGGAGCGTTGACACACTGCACGCAGTGAACATACGGCCACCCTGACACAGCACACACACACCTGCATAGATACAGACACATCATCCGTCGTACATGGACACTCACCGTCAAGTGAAGTAGCGGGCGATGAGCTGCTGGCGCACATTCCCAGCTTCCTCCTCTCCGCTGTCCACCTCACTCGAGCTGTCCTGGTCTGCGGGCTGGGGCCCTGGTTGATCTCCGTCATCCACAATGAGGGGGATCTGCTTCCGAATGGCCAGATTGTGCAGCATGCAGCACGCCACCACTATCTGGCACACCTTCTGTGGGGAGTACGCCAGTGCACCTCGGTGCGGTCCAGGCACCTGAACCTGGACTTGAGGAGGCCAAAGGTACGCTCGACCACACGTCTGGTCCTCCCATGTGCCTCATTGTATCGATCGTCTGCTGGGGTGCGAGGATTCCTCAATGGACTGAACAGCCATGCCCCATTCGGATACGCAGAGTCACCTGGGTGTGAGGGACACAGAGAACCGTTGCTATTCCAACTGGACAGGGGACAGCATCGCACAACCAGCACGCTACACCACTCCACATACTCACCGACAATACAGCCACGATCCTGTTGCAGATTGGCCATCAGTCGTGGCAAGATGCTGTTGCGCATTATGTGTGCGTCATGGGCCGAGCCTGGAAACTTTGCACACACGTGGGTGATCACCATGTCCGCAAGGCACACCACTTGCACATTCAGGGAGTGCGTGTGCTTCCTGTTGCGGTACAGGTGCTCAGTGGCCTGTGGTGGAACAAGGCCAACATGAGTGCAGTCAATGGCTCCCACGACGTGTGGGATTCTGCCAAGGGCATAGAATGCACCCTTCACTGCCGCCAATTCAGGAACCCTGGGGAATCTGATGTACCTGTTCCGGTACAGCATCATGGCTGCCAGTACATCCCTCAGCACCTTGCTGAACATGGGCTGGGACATCCCTCCTCCACTGCCCACTGTGTGCTGGAATGACCCAGTGGCGAAGAAATGCATGGCGGCCATCACCTTAGCCGTGGGGGTGACAGCAGTCGGATACACCCTGCGGGGACGGAGATGGGGCTCTAACATGGCACACAGTCGATGCAGAGTTGGCCTGTCCAGCCGAAACTTCCTGATTACCTCTGTATCGTCCATGTCCGCCAGCAATTGGTATGGGCGGTCAATGTTCGGTCTCCGCCTGGGTTAAATGGCAGAGGACACATGTCAAAGCAACACGGCACATAGCAATTTCGCATACACATCACTGACATGACTGAGCAAGCACATGAGCGACAGCCCAGCTGTCAAGCTGGGACGGCACGGCCACAATACACTTACACAGGTCTCCCAACAATGGCAATGGCAAGTGAGACATACCACTGCCATGTGCATGCACATGGGGATCTAGGCCCCAATGACTTGCGGGCGTGCTGATGGGGACTGACTGCATATTCGTCAGCGGCAACGCCACGGCAACATGAGTGTCTGCTGAGCATGGTACTGCTTCCGAGGCTGGATGAGTATGGCACACGACGACGACGATGTGGGCACGGGCTGAGCGGCCAATACAAGTGGGACCTGTGGCACGAGGGGATATGAGACAGTAGTAGGTGTCAGCACTGCACCCTATGTACAGCACTGTACGGATCACAGCTCCCGAAACATTGACTGGTGTCCACATTGACAGCCCCATGCCAAGACGGCTGTGTGCTTGCAGTCACACGTCACAGGTGAGAGGTTACATTGCACGTGCCAGGTGGCAGTCGTACATAGTGGGAGCTGGCATGTGTGTGCATGTGTCTCCTGTTCAGGATCCACCAGATGGGCGCTGACTCTGTACTGACCATTGGACACAGCATGTTCCGTGGAAGGCTTGTGTGTGTGGGATGGTGGCACTGGATGTGCCTCCGTTGGGTGGGGGGCCATGCACAGGGCGGGTACGTCGATGATTGCGCATTGTTGGTCACGGTGGGTGCACCAGCTAAGATGTGTTGCCCTGTGTTCAATTCCTATGTCCGCATGATGATGGACTGTGGATGTGGGCAGACTACACATTGGTCGATGTGCTGTCTATATGCATGTGCCTTCACACCAGGCACAGCTGCCCCTGCACATGTGACCCCTGCTGGACTCGCTGCTGGGTCTGTGGAGCTGATGCACGTTCTGCGCGTGGGGCGGACAGCTCTCATCACTTCCCTCATTGCGCATGTCATGTCTTTGCCGCAGGTGACATGGATCATGGAGGGCCCACATGTACGCGTGGGTAGGCTACACATGATTGTTCACTGGTCGCCACCCCCAGTCAGTGTTTCGAATGGGAAGGTTGTCGTGCTGGTGGTATGTTCGATGTGGCGGATGGGCGGGCCTAGGTGCGGGCTTACATTCCGGACATGGGGGGTAGTTGGATTGGCGAATAGTTGCAGTACACACGGGACACGTCTCTTCCTTTCCACATCTGGGTCATCCCTTGTACTAACTGACAGTGATACAGTCATCTTCGCCCCAGCCCTCATGTCCTCCCCTCGCCCCCAATATGCATGCTCACCTGCGAGGCTAGCGCTTGCACAGGCAGCCCCAAGCTCGCACCAGAGAGGGCAAGGAGTGTATGTGTGGGTCCAGTTGCACGAGTGGGCTGTCTCAGGGTATGATGTGTGGCGGGACGCCGTCCACCTGCGTGGTGCCCCAAATGGAGACCCGGCCTGCATGGACTATGCATCACAGTCTTCGCCTTCCGGATCCGCCACCTGCGACACCCAGTGGCTGTGGCTGCCCTTGCGGCCATGCCGCGTCCGTCTGTGGCTGATGGCCCACACATTCACTCTTTGGCCTCTCTGGGGAGGGCTCAGGGGTGGTGGCGCACGCGCTTGCACTTAGTCGCAATGGCATGTGGCGTGGTTGGTATGATGGGCAATGGATGGGATGGTGCGAGCCACCTCCCGTGACGTCAGTGCTGCTCGTGCTGTGGTGCGTCCCCCTACACTTCCATTTGACTTTTGTCATGCTGGACGTTGAGGTTCTATTGCCTGCGTGATATGACCAGGAGGAGCGCGAGGAGACCTCTCACACACCATGCTCCACTGCCATCCCGTGCCCTGTATCGCCTGTGCGGATTGACTATGTTGGGGTTACACCTGGTCGACTGGGGCTGTGTGTGCCTTGTCAAGGGGCATGGCGGGCGCACAACAGGATCCAGCTCGTCCACAGAGGGTGGGCTGAGGTGCGCCTGGTACCGCTTTGTAC
This sequence comes from Calotriton arnoldi, assembly GCA_963921515.1. Lineage (NCBI taxonomy): Eukaryota > Metazoa > Chordata > Amphibia > Caudata > Salamandridae > Calotriton > Calotriton arnoldi. The sequence goes on along the minus strand of CAWUFW010029165.1, from coordinate 11,773 downwards.
GTGTGCCCGGCTGCTGTGCACACACGTGTTCACTCCCCCCGACAGGTGTCCTCTCACAATGCCCAGGGAAGCGGTGGTGTACTGTTCATGAGCCCTCCCAACACGGCGTGCTCCAACTTGGCATGTGCGCATCTACTCGTCGCACCCACCCACCTGAGCACTGCGTCCATACGACTTCACACGACACATGTGTGTCTTCCACAGTAGTGCTACTCATTTGCGTTGACATCCAATACCAGTGGACTACATGGTCATGTCACGACTGCCGTGTACTTCACATACTCTCATCCTCTCTCATTCGTACTTGTGAAATGAGTCAGCGGAGACAGTTCTGGTTTCAAACATTATATTGAGTCTTCTGTCCTCTGTGATGCAGTATAGTGGACACTACTGGCAGCGGAATACATATTGAGGATATACTGAGCATGATTACAAATGGGATAGGGTGTGGGGTTACATCTGCTTGGCCAAGGCTGTGCTAATGTACATTTACGTATAGCTGCGGAGCTGCAGACTTTGACACAGACGGTATACATGTAGCCTACCAGACCGCTCGGCATCATGGGCACAGTCCATCTCAGTTCCATGTGACAGGTTTGCTGCGGTTGTTCCTCATGCACGCGTGCATGTGAGATGACATCAGGGCATGTGCTTGCGTGCATGCAGCGGCGTGCCACTTGTTGTTGCACTGTGGTGGTTACTGGACATGTCACAGTCACTGGGGTCGTGTTGTTGTTGTATGCACTTGTCGTCCATGCAAAGGTCCTGGTATGGGATTCCCGGGGCGGGGGTGGGAGGGGTGCAGCACCCACAGACTCCAGGCGACCTATTCATGTCCACTGAGCGGTGTGTGTGTCCATGGGCGCTGGATCCATGTCGTGTCCTGGTTGTTCGTGCAGTTCCGTCCATGTGGGTGCGATGCACAGAGCCCATGCCACTGCCTCCCACGATGCATGCGGTGTTCCTGGATGTGATGGGGAACAGTGTGCATGTCCCGGTCATATCCAATGTCATGGCGATGTCGTTGATGGTGTGGTTACAGTTGCCGGTCGTTTGGTATGGCTGTTGTGGTGGTGACTGGCCAGTCCGTGCGGAAGCTGAGCATGGGTGCGGGGTTGGACTTCATAGGTCACTCGGGGAACCTGCGTTGTGGTCCGACGTATTTACAGGTTGTCAGGTATGCGATGCCGTCCAGCAGGGCTTCCATGTCATTGGTGGTGTACATGTTTGCCAGCCAATGAAGCGGATGGTGGCTGTCAAGGTGTTGTTCGTAGGTTGTCCCTTGGAGGACCATGATGGGGCATGCTGGGTGACATTCGATGTAGCTGTTCTCGATGATCCGTCGTGTGGAGGCACAGTGGTTCCATTTCAGTGCGCGTGCGATGTTGGCCACATACGCCATGCCCCCATAGGCAGAGCAGGCCCTGTCGTGTGCGTCCAGAGGGAGGAGTAGTGGTAGCAGGTCCGCCTTCAGACATGCCGGGTTGGAGAGGCATATCTCGACGGGATGCTGGTAGGGACACCTCCGACAGTAGAAGACGGGCATGACGCAGCTGAACAATGTGATGCGGTAAGTCAGTCGGTAACTTACGTTCAGCAGGGACAGGAGATCGCATCCCAATGTATGTATCGTGCTGGTTTGGTACAGCTTGAGCTCTTCGGCGTAGTTGGGTAGGTGTGTTGCGGTTGCCATTTCGCAGCGGTGCGTTGTGGTGGCGTGCTCCGGCTGTGTGTGCAGTCTGCAATGTGCACGCTCCGAGGTTGCTGTGAGCTCTGTGTAGTCGTAGGGAGACAGGACTTGTGTTCTGTTGGCTTGTTTGGAGGACACGGGCCCTCTTCCCACATGCTTCTCAGACAGTTCAAGGTCAGTGCTGTGTGACTCCTTCCAATTAACTTGCATGTGGCCGACATGGGGGAGTGTTTTCTTCTTTCTTCCCCGTCCGTTGTGTGCTTCTGTGATATGCGCTATCTGCCCTGTGGTCGGTCTCCTCGGCATGCCTGTGTTGGTCTATTCTTGGACAATGGCTGTATTCACCGGCTTCTGTCGTAGGGCTGTGGTTTCGGAGTTGGAATGGAAGGTCATTCAGTGCTGTCTGCTCTCCCTTGTGTGGGCGGCAGGCTGCCTTTCCGCTCTGCGTTGGGCCTTGTGTGTGGATGTAATTCTTGGGCCACCTGTTGTCGGTCACCGGGCTCTTTGGTGTTCCGTTTCATGTGTCTTGTTCATATGTGCAGGGTGGTATGGGTTTTTCAGTGTGGTACTGGCGTTCCTCTTCCCGAAGGGACCCTGCTTCTCCTAGTTGGTGTTGCCGCCGCTGTGTGCATCGCCATGTTTGTTACACTGGGGTGTGTCCTGCTGTTGCGTGACTTCACTGACATGTGTGCGTCGGTTGTGTGGCGTTGGGTGTTGTCCGTGAATTGGGCGTTGGGGACATGTCTGTGGCAGGCCTGTCACGTGTCATGTGCGTTCGGGGTGGGGCTGGTGTGTGTGCTGCTTGGTTGTGTCCCTGTGTCTGTGTGCGACGCATGCATGGCGCTGCGGTTGGCCTCTGCGTTGTGCGCATGTGTGGCGGCGTCATCGGCGCTTTGGGGCCGTGACGGGGTGGTTGGTTCCTAGTCCCAGGTGGTGTGTACACATGTGTTCCGCGATGTTAGGATTTGGCCTGTGTGTCATATGTGGATGCAATGGTGGATGTGTAGTGTGCACGCGCTGGTGGGGGGTTGTCCGCTTTTTCCGCCCTTGCACTGTGTGCGCTGTTTGCGTGCACTTGTTGTGTGTGTGCCTACCTGCGTCTCCGCGGTACGTTGCGTCCTTGGTGGTGCATCAGCAGAAGCATGGGAAGGGCCTGCAGTGCTGGATTCATGCCCGGGGTGCCGCTTCTTCGTTGTCCGTGCTCTGCGTCCGTGTTTCCGCCTCTCTTTCACGTGCGGTGTCTCTTTGCCGTGGGAGCCGTTTGTTTGCGGCATCGTAATTTATGCGCCGGGCGGGATGTGTTTCGTCGGACGGTGTGTGTCAGTTGTGCTGCGCCGCTACGTGTGCGGGCGCACTTTGATGGCGGACGGTGTTGCTGGCTTGCCGGCGGTGTTTGGCCTGCTTTTCGCATCGTAATTGGGCGGGCGTGTGGACTGCTGCGTGCCGGCGGTAACTGGTGGTTTTTGCATCCGCCAGCACGGCGGTAGTGCTTCCGCCCGCCATCGTAATGGGCCCCTAAATTGTTTAATTTTCTATCTTTAAAGTTGCCATATTTGTTTGGACCTTGTATTTTGTAACCGCTCGCTGTTGTTTTGGGTCATTTGGAAGGAGAGAAGCTCGCGGTTGGAAGCTGGTTCACGTCGAACAAGGTAAGGTTTAATTTCTTTATTTTAAATAACTTTTAAACTTATTTTGAAGATAGCTAGAGAGTGTTCAGTGTATTTAGAGATTTATTAGTGCTGTTATGAAGTGTTATATGTTATAGTTACGTATTGTTTGTTTATTTAGTTTTTACGTCTTTGAGGCCTGGTTACATAGTTAAAAATACGGGGGCAGATTTACAAGCCCCTTACCCCACTTTTGCGCCGCCGTTGCGTCACTTTTGTGATGCAGCGGCGGCGCAAATCATGCGCCATGCTGCGGGGGATTTACATCGTGACGCATCTAGGGAGATGCGTCACGTTGTAAAGCCTGCGCCACATGAAACCTGCATCAGGTTTCATGTGGGCGTGCCGGCGCAGGGGGGCGTTCCTGCGCAAGGAAGCCCCGTAAAGTGACGCAGTGAAATCTACAAGATTTCACGGAGTCACTTTGACGTCCCTGCTGCGTCAAATCCTTACGCCTGCTTCAAGCAGGCGTAAGGAGTGACGCAGCATGTTAGGTATAGGGCATCCCTGAGCAGTACTGGAGTTACGTCGCACTTGCGACACGACTCCAGTACTGCGCCACCCTTCCGCCGACAGATGTGTCACGCATCTGTTTATCCTTGCGCCATGATGCATTGTAAATGCGGCGCATCTGTGGTGGCGCAAGGGTAAACTTGAGTCACGCATCTTCCCTGGCGCATCCCTGCTGATTTGCAGGGATGCGCCAGGGAACGTAAATCTGCCCCACGGTGTTTAATGTGTTATTCTTTAAAATCTAAAGTTAGTAGTAATGTTATTTAAGGGTCTATTATGATGGCGGGCGGACTTTGTCCGCCCGCCATCGCCCCGGGAATTGGGACCGCCAGCTAAGGATGCGGCGGTCCCGCATTTTTTGTATTGCGGCGGGCGGTGCTCTCAGCAGCACCCGCCGCAATACCAAAAAGGCATGTGCGCATTTGGATGCACAACGTGGCAGGCACCACGCGGTGCCTGCCACGTCATCCATGCAAATGCAGGGGGGGTACCATAGGTACCCCCCATGTGCCCCCCACTCCCCAACATCCTAATCCGCATGCCTTTCCATGGCGGCAACACCGCCACGGAAAGGCTGCTTCCCGCTGCCATTGTAATATGGATGGCGGTGTCTAGCAGACACCGCCACCATATAGAGCCCTTTTCCGCCCGGTCGACTCGTCGACCGGGCGGAAAAGTGGCGGACGGTCTTCCCGTCCGCCGCGGTACCCCCCGCCATCATAATGTGGCAGGGGGAAATGGGAGGCGGGCGGGGGATAATGTTGTGTGGATCACCACCGCCATGCGGGCGGTGGCGATCCGCACGACATTGTAATAGACCCCTAAGGGGCCGATTCCGATTCGGGCCGGAAAACATACCGACCGACTCGGTACGGGAATATAGTCCGACCGACACGTACCGGCATTGCCCGACCTGCGTAGTACGATGAAATGCATGTGAATCACGACCGACTCGTACGGAACACAAGCCGAACGACCAAACCGCATGGAAACCAGCTATCCGGCCGGGAAACCACGCAAATCGAACCGACCGACACACACCAGGAATGAACCCGACCGAAACGTACCCGCGAACTCCGACCCGCGCAGTACGATGCAATGTGTGGAAAACCCGACCGAGTCGCACGAAGCCCAAGCCGTACGACCGACACGCATACAAAACCCAGCCGAAGCAACCCAATACTCCGTGACCGACGTGTACGCCGCACATGAAACCTAGCAGAAACACAGCGTGAACGACTCGGAGAAGCTCGCACGAGACAACTGCAGCGTCCTACTCGGTCAGAAGAACGTCTCCTACATGCACCAAAAATACAAAGGAAAAAATATTAAAAAAAGGGCCAGAAAAGCAATTACAAAGCCAATAAATACTGGGGGGGAAAACATGGAACAAAGACACACCCACAACTCCACCCATATAAAGGCCACAAATCCCTACCATGATCCTTTGCAAATTCAACTGACCTGCCAGCACAGAACACCATCAGACAGCAACCACTGACACACTCACAGCTCATCCATCACACAAGCCACACACCATTAGCACCTCAACAAATAGCACCCTCACATACACCCAGCAAAACCTACACTCACACACCCTCACTTGCACACCCACACATACATCAATCACCACCACCACCCATCACCATGCCCCCAAAGAAGAATCCAAAGTTCCTAGACAGTGAATTGGAAGTCCTGGTAGATGAGATCCTCAGGGTAGAGCCACAGTTGTTTGGTACATTGGTCCCTCAGACCCCCATGTCGCAGAAAACCAAGATGTGGGAGAGGATCGTCGACAGGGTGAACGCACAATCACCATGTTTGCGCACAAAGGAAGACATCCAGAACAGGTGGTATGATGTGCGCAGGAGGGTCAAGGACCTACTAAAGAAGGATTACATCTTGAGTCAGCGCACCGGCAGTGGCCCTCCTGCCAAATCACTATACCTCAGGCCCTGGGAGGAGAAGGTGCGGGCCATCCTACCACCAGTGAGCGTATATGGACTATCAAACATCACAACAAATATACACAATATTGTGTGACAATACACACACATCACTGTCAAGGGGATAGTCAAACCATGCACCCTTAGCAAATCCACAGCAACCAAAAGATAATCACCCCAAGATGTGTCTGTCAGTCAGATAAATACAATACATGCCATCTCATAGTGATATGTAACTGTGTCATGACATGTACAAACCTAACAACAACTACAGCAAGGCAGTGGCACAAATCTAACCAACAAACACAGTCAGATATTTTGCCACCACTAGAACACCACCTCACAGGGAAGCTCACTGAAAGGAAGGAATTATGTGTATGCTGGTGAAGTCAGTGTAGCCAATAGCATGATGGGAGTTGTAGTCACAGATATTGGTTACCCTCACAATTGGCCCATCAACACCACTCTGAACCATGCTCACATCACAGGGAGTGGAAAAGAAATGACAAGACGGCTGACACTGGGTACTGCTGTGGGGAGCACAAGGCCCTGCTGGGAACTGTGCACCAACAAACAGCAGGACACCACTGTCAGCCATCTTCCCATTGCTGTCACACTCACACACAGTGAAGTCCACTCAAAAGGAAGGAAGTATGGGGATGCTGGGAAGGGGGGTGTAGGCAATAGCATGATGGGAGTGGTAGTCACAGCTCAATATCCCCCACCTGCATGGACAGCAAGCTCACACTGAAGCATGCACACCTCACAGGGAGTGAAAAGCCACTTCAAAGATGTCTGACACTGGCCACAGCTGTGGGGAGCACAAGGCCCTGCTGGGAACTGGGCACCAACAAACAACAGGACCACCCTGTCAGCCATCTTGCCATTGCTGTCACACTCACACACAGTGAAGTCCACTCAAAAGGAAGGAAGTATGGGCATGCTGGGAAGGGGGGTGTAGGCAATAGCATGATGGGAGTTGTAGTCACAGATATTGGTCACCCTCACAATTGGCCCATCAACACCACTCTGAACCATGCTCACATCACAGGGAGTGGAAAAGAACTGACAAGATGGCTGACACTGGGTGCTGCTGTGGGGAGCACAAGGCCCTGCGGGGAACTGTGCAACAACCAACAGCAGGACACCACTGACTGACATCCTGAAAGCCAACTTGCACTCCCTGCAATGGAAGCACGTTCCATGGTGGGATATCTGGCTGGGTGGGAAGGAGGACTGACAGCTCTGACCATAGTTACAAGCAGCTTTTCTCACACACCCCCTTAACACAAACTCCACATAACCCACCTGGGAGAATGCAATGCCTCACACTCTAATTAAATATCCCACAAAGAACAACCACCCTGGGTTATGCTGTGTGAAGCACAGGGACACTCTTGGGACTTGTAGCCAAACAAACACCAGGACAACACTGTCAGCCATCCTGTCAGCACAGGCACACTACCCCACGGGGAAGCAGAGTCAAAAGGAAGGAAGTATGGGCATGTTGGGAAGGGGGTGTAGGCAATAGCATGATGGAAGTGGTAGTCACAGCTCAACATCCCCCACCCGCATGGCCCAGCAAGCTCACACTGAAGCATGCACACCTCACAGGGAGTGAAAAGCCACTTCAAAGATGTCTGACACTGGCCACAGCTGTGGGGAGCACACGGCCCTGCTGGGAACTGGGCACCAACAAACAACAGGACCACACTGTCAGCCATCTTGCCATTGCTGTCACACTCACACACAGTGAAGTCCACTCAAAAGGAAGGAAGTATGGGCATGCTGGGAAGGGGGGTGTAGGCAATAGCATGATGGGAGTGGTAGTCACAGCTCAACATCCCCCACCCGCATGGCCCAGCAAGCTCACACTGAAGCATGCACACCTCACAGGGAGTGAAAAGCCACTTCTAAGATGTCTGACAATGGTACTCTGTTGTGGGGAGCACAAGGCCCTGCTGGGAACTGTGCAGCAACCAACAGCAGGACACCACTGACTAACATCCTGAAAGCCAACTTGCAGTCCCTGCAATGGAAGCATGTTTCATGGTGGGATGTCTGGCCTGGGGGGAGGAGGAGTGCCAGGTCCGACTACAGCTACCAGCAGGCCCTTACACACACACCACTTCCACTAACTCCAAACAACATACCTGGGACCGTGCCCTACAAGAGAGTGAGTGAAAAGCCACTTCCAAGATGTCTGACAATGGTGCTCTGTTGTGGGGAGCACAAGGCCCTGCTGGGAACTGTGCACCAACCAACAGCAGGACAAATACCACCAATGCTGGTCATGCACACACCTCAACATCCACATAGAAATGCATCAGGTTGGCAGGACAATGAGCCACACCAATATCAACCTCTGACTGTGACAACTTAGGACAATGCAATGTACAGGGCGCATCCAGAGGTACAGTCACAAATGTCATGTGTTTGAACCAGTGATGCCTGCAGAAACATAACATACATTGTGTGTCTCTTCCAAAAACAGGTGATGATGGGGACACAGCAGCAGATGAGGAGGAGTCCGTGTCCCTGGCTCCGGGGGACCCTGAGCTCTCTGGTGTGGAACAGCCTCTGCCCTCATCGGATGGCGAAGACCAACCTGGCACCTCCGGTGGGAGTCATCATGCAGCACCAGCAGGACCACCATCTGCACCCCCTGCACCCATTCCTCCAACATATGCCAACACACAGACCACCCCCGCCGACACAGACAGACCAAGGACACTCAATGACAACAGCACAGGGACCACAGCCCACCGTGAAGCAACGGACAACAACCCCAGTACCAACCCCCAAGGGGGCCGAGGGTCACCTGCGCGTGCCACTGCAGCTCCCGCATGTGTGTCCAGGGGTGGTGGTAGGGGTGGTAGGCAGAGGTCGCTGTTTGCAGAGGGGTCTGGACTGCATGATGACCCACAACTGGCACGCATTGCTGAGGCGTACCAGAATAGCACCAGAGAGGTCAGCCAGGTAGTGGGGATCCTCAAGGACATTCAACAGCAGCAGGCTGCCCATCATGCCCGCTTGGACTCCCACATGTCCCGTGTGGAGACACACATGTCCCGTGTGGAGACACACATGTCTGGCATGGAGTCCAAATGGGACACATTGGAAGAACTGACAGCGGTGCAGAGGGACACATTGACATGCCTCCGCCAGATTAGCACCAACATGTCCACACCTCCCTGTGTGCCCACAACATCTGGTGCCGCAACAACTGCAACTGCCACAGGGAGGGAGGATGACTCTGGTGGAGAGTCCTCTGCACCGCAGTGGCCTGCACGTGAGGGTACCCCAGAAAGAAGAGGGGTCGTCCGAGGAAGGACAACTGAGAGGCCGATGGCCATGTACATCCCCCAGGAACCCAACACCTGTTCTGGAAATTCTCCTTTGTGTGCAAACTGTTCACCCTGTCGAATGCAACACAACTCTCCCACATGACATGGGGAGTTTAAGTTGGACTAATGTATCAGATGACTGTGGACTTTACTCAGGACATTTCTGCTACCAACACTTCCAACTCATCTGGGAACTTTGGATTACAATACCAATGTACAGCACCCACCATCCTGTGCACTATCCTCACACATGTATGTAATAAACTCACTAATACACCATACTTGCCTCTGTTGTGATTCCAGCGTTGTTTTTGTCATGGAGATGATGATCTGCTAAATGACACTGTGCATGCTAACTGCCACAGCAAGTTCAACACCGTCATGTGAGTCATGGCGACGTGACACATATGAGGGAGACACACCACTAGGGCTACACAACAGATAGACACCAGGGCCATCGGACTCATCGCCTACACTGATGTTGCCAGGAAATACAGTGGAATGCACAGACACCACACCTATTCAGAGTCTGTGTTAACTAGCCCACAGATGCAGTAAGCAAATGTCAGTCAGATGTGTGACCACAGACAATACACATCCCAAAGTGAAGCACATGTTTATTACACATTTGCAACATGTTGTTTCCACTAAAAATGCAAGGTAATCCCACGTGGCAGTGGCCACACAGTCAAAAAGTGTAGAAGAAATAAAGTCCAGGGGTGTGTGGCATATCACCTGTAGGAAAATGACTGCTGCCACCCTGAAAGCTGAATCATGGTGTCGGGGGATCCAAGTTGACCAAACAACTCTGTAAGCACCCTGTGAAGGACAGACATGACACACAGTCAAAAGCACTGAAGAACAGGACAGAACTGCAATACTCATGCCCAATACATGTCACAAGATACCTACACAAAACCAAGTTAGCATATCAACACTGTTGGGGAGTACAGACTACCTGTAAGGACACATCGCTGCACGCATCCAGTCAAGTAGCACATGGCCACACTCAAACAGCACCAGAGCACCACTCACACATATCATGCAAACTCACATCATTGACATGACAACTCTCTGGATACTCACATTCAGCTGAAGAAGTTGGTGATGAGCTGTGTGCGGACATCACCCTCATCATCACTGGCATCGTGGCCCAGGCCAGGATCCTCCACAGGTGGCGGATGTTGGTCATCGTCATCCAGGATGAGAGGCAACTCCTTCCGCACTGCCAGGTTGTGTAGCATGCAGCAGACGATGACAATCTTGCACACCTTTGCTGGGGCATATGGGAGGGCCCCTCCTGTCTTGTCTAGGCAGCGAAAGCGGCTCTTCAGGAGACCAAATGTCCGCTCGATCACTCTCCTGGTCCGACCATGTGCCTCATTGTAGCGCATCTGGGCTGGTGTCACAGGGTTCCTGAGGGGTGTCAGCAACCATGGCATGATGGGGTATCCCGAGTCACCTACAAACAGACAATTGCACATTAGCTGAGTTGGAAAAGAGGGTGGAATACAACATTGCAGAACACACACAATGGTAGAAAGTCAGTACACACCGACAAGCCAGGAATGCTGGTTCTGCATCTGTGACATCATCCTCGGGATGCAACTACTCCTCATCGTAGGCATCGTATGCAGAACCGGGGAAACGGGCACACACGTGTGAGATGCTCAAATCTGCAAGACATACCACCAGAGCATTGACCGAATGGTAATGTTTCCTGTTCCTGTATGCCTGCTCATGTGCCTGTGGTGGTACCAAAGCCACATGTGTCCCATCAATGGAGCCAATGACATGCGGCATCCTCCCCAGGGCATAGAAGTCACTCTTGACGTCAGTGAGTTGTTGACGTTTAGGGAAATAGATGTACTGGTTCAGGTATCTCAACATTGCCTCCAAAACATCGCGTAGCACACGGCTGAACATGGTCTGTGACATCCCACGAGTAGACGCCACAGTGTGTTGAAAGGTACCGGTGGCAAAGAAGTGTAGGGCTGCCATCACCTTCACCTTGGGGGTCAGCGCTGTAGGGTATGGCCGGCCAGTTTCCAAATGTGGGGCCAACAGCACCGCCAATTCCTCAATCAGCGGCCTGTTGAAGCGGTACCGTCGGATGCAGTCACGTTCAACCATCGTTGCAAGGTCAGGGAATGGTCTATGGACAGCTGGTGCCCTGAAGTGCATAGGTGAAGAAAGAAAGATTGTCAGTCACCCCACATATGTGGCATAGACCATACTCAATATCACATGATACATCATTACGTTGGCTAGCGCGGGGTGTGTTAGCAGCCCTATGATGAAGCATGACACAGCTTGCTGTGTGTGAGGGCAGTTTTAATACACCTGGGTATCCCCCATTACAGCTAGAATTCTTTTGATAAGTTTAGGTCCTGTATCTTTGTGTGTGTGTATACTTCTTGAGGAGGCTGATACAGGACATACTATTTCCTCTTCCCCTTTTCCTTTGTGTGGATACATCATTACGAGACACAAGTACCTGATGTGTGTGCCGTTCTGTAAGGACATATATGGCACCTACATGGCCAACATCTGACATCACAGTTCAACATGTGTTGACAACAAGTTCCAGGTTGTGCTATGGATATCATT
>CAWUFW010029164.1:0-19674 GCA_963921515.1 Calotriton arnoldi | reverse complement strand
TTTTGGAGTGGTTCATGATTTTGGCCTACTCTGGAAGGAAAGAGGCTTTCTTACATCCCATGGGATGCAGATAATGCACGGAGAGTTAGTGCATTGTAGGAAGGTGGAATCTGACTATATGGTTGCCCCCACTTTTTTTATGGTGTTTTGCTGGTTTATGACTTAGTTGGACTGGGATCCTGCTATTCAGGGCCCCAGTCTATCTGCTCTCTCTAAATGACATGGAGTGCACTCTAGGTGCACTAGTGATTGGTTACTGTGGTGCCTTATGAGTCCCTAGTATATGGTACCTTAGGTGCCAAGGGCATAGGTACTTCACAGGCCTACCAGGGGCTGCAGCATGTATTATGCCACCCCTGGGAAGCAGACTAAATCTGACACCACAGGCCTGCTACTGCAGCCTGGGTGAGGTGGTGCTAGCACCCCTCACTGAGATATAGGTTTCCTATATCTCTCCTGCACACACATATAAACCTATCAGTCACCCCTATGGCAGGCCCTATCAATCCTGAGGGCAGGGTGCTTGGCTTCTATGTGAGGGGGTGCCTCTGCATGAGCAGGGCCCCTCTGCAGTTCTCAGAGTCCATTCTCTGGTGCTGTTTGTGGATGCGGTTAAACCATATACTCTTAAGTGCATTATATCCTCGCGGTAAATGCTAACTTTGGAATGGCTGCATCAAAACATGTCGTGTTTGGTGTCAAACATCTTGGAATACTACCCCCCGCCAATCTTGGCGGCGGGGGTAGCATTCCACCCTTCTAGAGGGATAAGACATGTACCTGCTGTGGAAACGCGGTAGAATCCTAAAGAGCCCTGGCATCACAAAATGGATGCCACCAGTCACAGACACTGGGCTGCCCTCCTGCTGATGACCGAAACTCACAGTGGAGGAAGCCCAACAATAGGCATCCTGTCACAGGGAGGTGTAACCACCTCCCAGACAGGGTTTAGTGTATTGGGGCTGGGTGGGTGCACTCTTAGAGTGCTTTGAAGTCCTGCACTGGGGGAGCAGAAGGCTCCTCTGTGCATATGCCAGTTCAAACCAGCTCAGGGGCTACCTGCCCCTGCTCTGGCGCGAAACTGGACAAAGGGAAGTGGGTGTAGCCACCCCTCCCTTGACCCTCCCATAGGTGGGGTCATAGAGCTAGTCCATCCCCTCTTTTAGTATAAGAGGGGAACCTTGCCATTGCAAAGCAGATAACCCCTGGACGACGCTCTACAGAAGAATCCTGGCCCTTCGACGTTCCACTACCTTTGGAAGACAGAAGAATCTCCCTTGGAGTCAAGGAGTGACTCCCCTGCTTGGCAGGCACCAAAAACGACAACGACGGTCGCAAACTACGCCGCTCCCGCCGGAGTCCGAAGTCCCTGCAGCCCAAGAAGTGGATTTCCTGACCTCTCCCAGGCCATCGTGAGTCCCCAGCGAAGCTGAGGCAAGTGGACCCCCGAGTAACGAGGAACCGCGACCCCTGGGTACCGTGCACTATTGTCGAGTGCAACCCCTTCACAACGTTCTACGAACTTGTGCTTTGGACCACGTGTGGTCCCGACCTCCAGCAGGAATCCCTCCGAAGATCAGAGGCCTACGCCGTCCCGAGTGACCGTGGGCCCCTGTGGAGTGATTCCGCCCGAGGTGTCTTCGCGATCCCTTGCCCGCTGGCTTGTGGGTCCCCAGAAGACTTCCTAAAGAAACCAAAGGGCTCCCCTGGTTGCTCCAGGCCTGCCCTGACTTACCTTCGCTGGGTGAGTCCCTCAGACCTTGCTGGTCTGCGCCATCGACTTTTCTTCATCTCCCCGAGACTTGCGGCTGCCAAGGCTTGTTGGCTCCGATCGAGTTGCCGACACCGCAGTCAGCTGCAGACGTCGAGGGACACACCGAATCCAGCTCCTGGTCGTCGTCGACGCCTCCTGGACCACGTGGCTGAAGAGTCAAGGCACCTGCAACCGACCTGAAGCGACCGAGGACGGTGGGCATCCATCTTCCTTGCCCCGGGTCACTGCCAAGTGACTTTGAACACTGTCCCCTCTGCTTTCAGGTCATCCTTCTTCAGAATCCAGGCTTGGATTCCACCGGACACTTCTTCAGCTCCCGCAAGCAGCAAGTCTTCTTTGTTCGCCATTGAAAACGACGCCGCGACCCGACACCAAAGGACACCTGTGCACCCGGCTTCCCTGGGTGAGGTAACTCCAGCACTACGGTGCTCCTGTGGGTGTGGGCCCTAGAACTACTTACCCTGTAAGTGACTTGCTTGTAGGTTCTCCCGAAGTATCCTAAAACTCTTTATTTCCAACCGCGACTTGCCCCATTGAAGTTAACGGCGATTCGCGCCTGTGTATCCACACTGCACGCGTCCCCCGTGGGTCCTTTACTTACCTGCCTTGGGTGGTTTCGTGAGGCCCCAGCACTTCTGAAGGCCCTAGGCCTTGTCTCCTTGCAAGTCGTTGTTTCTAAGTCTCTTACTTAGTATATGGTCTGGTACGCCCCTAGGGCCCCAGCCATATTTTGTGCTTAACTTATTGTGAAACGTTGGTTTGTGCATATGTTTGTCTTCTAATCTCATAAAGAGATTAGTAGAGAGTTATTTAGAAATAAATACATATATATTTGATATATATACCTGTGTGGTGTCTTTTCATTTGGTGATTCAAGAGATTATATGGTAAAACAAGCTGCTTTACATTCCTCCGAGACTTAGCCTGAAGGCTGCTCTCCACAGCTACCACTAGGATAGCTTTCTTTAAAAGGTTGTCTTAAACCTATCTACCATAAGAGTCGATTTGCCCTGGTGCAAGGTGTCCACTTTAATTAGTGAACAGCATATACCAGGCCAACTTCTCACATTGGTGGGCAGCGTGTGGGATTCCAGCTTGCCATTGTTTTACCAGAAAATCTCTATTTGAATTACTAACTGAAAACCATTATAGGTACTCAAGGTACATATAAAGTCAAGCTTAGTATCAATAAGTTCTACTGAACTTAGAGCTGTGTGCCAAGGGATAGCACACCCTTTCCACAGCTCAAGCTAGGATCAGTAGGCCACAAACTAGTGTAGGTAGTACAACACTGCACAACACTAGAATGTCCTTAAAGGGTGGACCCAGTGGATCCACTCAGCCTCAGTATAAGGACATGGCTTTCTCTGACTTGAGAGCCATGTGTGTTGACAGACACCTGAGGATAGGACAGAGTCCCTCAACCCTGCACCTGATAGATCTGCTGACAGCAGATGACCTTAGATTGGCTCTAGGAGCTAAGGGGTCTGAATCAGTGGGTGGGTCAATCATAGTATCTGGGTCAGATGAGGACAATCCGAATGACCAAGACTCTGTGGTTGAAGGGCCAGGCTTCAAGGAGCCTGAACAGGACAGAGGAGTTCTCCCTAAGAGAACTGGCAGAGTGGATGAGAGGCACAGATCCCCTTCCAGGGAATCTGAGCACTCTTATCACTCTGGCAGAGAATTTGTCCAAGAGAGGAGCTCATACTTTAACTTAAGAGAGACCTCCTCTGAGAGAAGGTGCAAACTGCTCCAGTATGAGGAAGCCAAAGTGGCCCTCAGAACCAAGCAGTTGGCACTGGATAGAGAAGCCCTGGAGATCCAGAGAGCTTCCAGAAGGGAGGGTTTAGAACCCCCTGGTGGCAGCAACAGTGTCCCTAGAGGCAGAGAATATGTCCCTGACCATAGGAACCTGAGCAAGGTTGTTCCTCCCTACCAGAGTGGGGATGATATCCACAAGTGGATAACTGCTATGGAGAGGGCCTGTAGAGTACAGCAGGTCCCCCAAAAGCAGTGGGCAGCAATCTTGTGGCTCTCCTTTTCAGATAAAGGTAGAGACAAGCTCCTCACTGTTAGAGAGGAGGATGCTGATGATTATGAGGTCCTGAAGAGTGCACTGATAGATGGGTTTGGCTTAACCACTGAAGAGTACAGGTTGAAGTTCAGAGATACCCAGAAGGCACAGACTCAGGACTGGACAGACTTTGTAGATTGTGCATCCAAGGCTCTGGAGGGTTGGCTGGTTGGCAGTAGGGTTACTGATTTCAAAGGATTTTATAATCTAATGATGAGAGAACAGATCCTTAATAATTGTCAAAACCAGCTTTTACACCAGTACCTGGTGGACTCTGATCTGACCTCTCCCCAAGAATTGGGAAAGAAGGCAGACAAATGGGTCAGAACCAGGGTAAGGCCTAAGAATCAGGGTGGTGACCACAAGAAAGATTCTACCAAGTCCCAAGAGAAAGGTGGGGATAAATCTAAGGATAAGTCCACTACAGGGCCCCAAAATTCCTCTTCTGGGGGTGGGTCCCAAACTCCTTCCTCTCCTGAAAAGAAACCATATTGCCATGTCTGTAAAAAGCCTGGGCACTGGAAAACTGATCCCAGTTGCCCCAGGATTGGCAATAAAGAAAATGTTCCTCCCACAACTACTACCACCCCTCCTGGTACTACCAGTAGTAATCCTCCAGTTGGGAGTAGTGCACCCAAAAAGTTAGGTGCTTTTGCAAGAGGAACAGAGGTGGGCCCTAGTTTAGACAGGGACCCCTCAACAGACTCCTCTGACTCTGATGGTGGTATAGGATTTGCCACCTTTACCATGGGTCCCATAGCATTGGGCAGGTACAGACTGGAGCCAATGATTAATGGTCAGAAAGCTGTGGCATTTAGGGACACAGGGGCTAGTGTCACCATGGTGGCAGGGAAACTAGTCCCCCTCACCAGCTTTTACCTGAGTTTAAATACCAGGTGACCAACATTGATGGTGTCAGAACAGATCACCCCATGGCCATAGTCAATCTCAGCTGGGAGGGGGTCACAGGCCCAAAAGAGTGGCAGTGTCCCCAACCCTACCTGTAGATTGCCTGATGGGCAATGATTTGGAAATTTCAGCCTGGGCTGAAGTTGAACACCAAACCCATCTTAGGATGTTGGGCGTCCCTGCAAAGGTTAGTGGGGCTGTGATGGCCACAGCCCCAGCCCAAGAATTTGGAGAGATGGAGCCTGAAAGAATGGCCCACTCTCCCCCAAAAGAGAGCACAAGGGTTGAAGAAAAGTCTTCTTCCCCCAGACAGTAGGTAAGGGTCAGCCTCCTCAGGGAACTGACCCTACCCCTAGTGAAGGAACTGCCACAGAGGTAGTCAGGCCTGGCCTGGCCACACCCCTGATGGCAGAGGACCCTTCCAAGGTGGTACCCAGTCTGGAGCAGGTAACCTGCCCCTCTCTACCCTGCCTCAGTCAGCCCAGGGCTGCAGAGGTCAGGGAGGTCAGTGGACCCCCGGGCCCCCTGTCCAGAGGAAGCCCCCATCAGCAGATTAGGGGCACCCAGTCTAGTAGCCCTAGCCAGGTGAAAATTCCTCTACACACTGAGGGATCCCCCATACCTTTATGTAGGGACCTCCCCCAGAAGGACTCTGGTAGGCAAGGGCAAACCTGGGACCAGAAGGTTCCAAACCTGCCATGTCCCTCCAGTGTTCCATCCAAAGGGACCCAACCCCCAGCTGTAGGCAGCCAAAGGTTGACCCTTAGAGCAAAGTGCAACTCAGTCATGGAAAGACAGGCATACATGGTGACCAGTGATCTGAGGAAGCTGAGGCCAACATTCCTAGGGCCTCACTTCCCTACTCAGACACCTCACCGGCCTTGTACTTTACCTAAGCACACCAGAGGTAGTGATTCCCCATGGTGGAGACCCTCTCTTACCCTTAGGGCGAGGGATTGCTTAGTGGACCATAACATAGGGGGCAACCATGCTAGTGCAGGTGCTTCCTTATATGGCCACTTAGTCAATATAGGCTCAACTGGTCAAGGTTAGCCTTATCTCCTTTCGTTTGGGGGGTTATGTAGGAAGGTGGAATCTGACTATATGGTTGCCCCCACTTTTTTATGGTGTTTTGCTGGTTTATGACTTAGTTGGACTGGGATCCTGCTATTCAGGGCCCCAGTCTATCTGCTCTCTCTAAATGACATGGAGTGCACTCTAGGTGCACTAGTGATTGGTTACTGTGGTGCCTTATGAGTCCCTAGTATATGGTACCTTAGGTGCCAAGGGCATAGGTACTTCACAGGCCTACCAGGGGCTGCAGCATGTATTATGCCACCCCTGGGAAGCAGACTAAATCTGACACCACAGGCCTGCTACTGCAGCCTGGGTGAGGTGGTGCTAGCACCCCTCACTGAGATATAGGTTTCCTATATCTCTCCTGCACACACATATAAACCTATCAGTCACCCCTATGGCAGGCCCTATCAATCCTGAGGGCAGGGTGCTTGGCTTCTATGTGAGGGGGTGCCTCTGCATGAGCAGGGCCCCTCTGCAGTTCTCAGAGTCCATTCTCTGGTGCTGTTTGTGGATGCGGTTAAACCATATACTCTTAAGTGCATTATATCCTCGCGGTAAATGCTAACTTTGGAATGGCTGCATCAAAACATGTCGTGTTTGGTGTCAAACATCTTGGAATACTACCCCCCGCCAATCTTGGCGGCGGGGGTAGCATTCCACCCTTCTAGAGGGATAAGACATGTACCTGCTGTGGAAACGCGGTAGAATCCTAAAGAGCCCTGGCATCACAAAATGGATGCCACCAGTCACAGACACTGGGCTGCCCTCCTGCTGATGACCGAAACTCACAGTGGAGGAAGCCCAACAATAGGCATCCTGTCACAGGGAGGTGTAACCACCTCCCAGACAGGGTTTAGTGTATTGGGGCTGGGTGGGTGCACTCTTAGAGTGCTTTGAAGTCCTGCACTGGGGGAGCAGAAGGCTCCTCTGTGCATATGCCAGTTCAAACCAGCTCAGGGGCTACCTGCCCCTGCTCTGGCGCGAAACTGGACAAAGGGAAGTGGGTGTAGCCACCCCTCCCTTGACCCTCCCATAGGTGGGGTCATAGAGCTAGTCCATCCCCTCTTTTTAGTATAAGAGGGGAACCTTGCCATTGCAAAGCAGATAACCCCTGGACGACGCTCTACAGAAGAATCCTGGCCCTTCGACGTTCCACTACCTTTGGAAGACAGAAGAATCTCCCTTGGAGTCAAGGAGTGACTCCCCTGCTTGGCAGGCACCAAAAACGACAACGACGGTCGCAAACTACGCCGCTCCCGCCGGAGTCCGAAGTCCCTGCAGCCCAAGAAGTGGATTTCCTGACCTCTCCCAGGCCATCGTGAGTCCCCAGCGAAGCTGAGGCAAGTGGACCCCCGAGTAACGAGGAACCGCGACCCCTGGGTACCGTGCACTATTGTCGAGTGCAACCCCTTCACAACGTTCTACGAACTTGTGCTTTGGACCACGTGTGGTCCCGACCTCCAGCAGGAATCCCTCCGAAGATCAGAGGCCTACACCGTCCCGAGTGACCGTGGGCCCCTGTGGAGTGATTCCGCCCGAGGTGTCTTCGCGATCCCTTGCCCGCTGGCTTGTGGGTCCCCAGAAGACTTCCTAAAGAAACCAAAGGGCTCCCCTGGTTGCTCCAGGCCTGCCCTGACTTACCCTCGCTGGGTGAGTCCCTCAGACCTTGCTGGTCTGCGCCATCGACTTTTCTTCATCTCCCCGAGACTTGCGGCTGCCAAGGCTTGTTGGCTCCGATCGAGTTGCCGACACCGCAGTCAGCTGCAGACGTCGAGGGACACACCGAATCCAGCTCCTGGTCGTCGTCGACGCCTCCTGGACCACGTGGCTGAAGAGTCAAGGCACCTGCAACCGACCTGAAGCGACCGAGGACGGTGGGCATCCATCTTCCTTGCCCCGGGTCACTGCCAAGTGACTTTGAACACTGTCCCCTCTGCTTTCAGGTCATCCTTCTTCAGAATCCAGGCTTGGATTCCACCGGACACTTCTTCAGCTCCCGCAAGCAGCAAGTCTTCTTTGTTCGCCATTGAAAACGACGCCGCGACCCGACACCAAAGGACACCTGTGCACCCGGCTTCCCTGGGTGAGGTAACTCCAGCACTACGGTGCTCCTGTGGGTGTGGGCCCTAGAACTACTTACCCTGTAAGTGACTTGCTTGTAGGTTCTCCCGAAGTATCCTAAAACTCTTTATTTCCAACCGCGACTTGCCCCATTGAAGTTAACGGCGATTCGCGCCTGTGTATCCACACTGCACGCGTCCCCCGTGGGTCCTTTACTTACCTGCCTTGGGTGGTTTCGTGAGGCCCCAGCACTTCTGAAGGCCCTAGGCCTTGTCTCCTTGCAAGTCGTTGTTTCTAAGTCTCTTACTTAGTATATGGTCTGGTACGCCCCTAGGGCCCCAGCCATATTTTGTGCTTAACTTATTGTGAAACGTTGGTTTGTGCATATGTTTGTCTTCTAATCTCATAAAGAGATTAGTAGAGAGTTATTTAGAAATAAATACATATATATTTGATATATATACCTGTGTGGTGTCTTTTCATTTGGTGATTCAAGAGATTATATGGTAAAACAAGCTGCTTTACATTCCTCCGAGACTTAGCCTGAAGGCTGCTCTCCACAGCTACCACTAGGATAGCTTTCTTTAAAAGGTTGTCTTAAACCTATCTACCATAAGAGTCGATTTGCCCTGGTGCAAGGTGTCCACTTTAATTAGTGAACAGCATATACCAGGCCAACTTCTCACATGCATAATCTCTTGACTGCACTTACATACCCAAAGAAAGTTGCTATTATGAAATGTAGCGCACACAAGAAAGTGACTGACAAAATAGGACAAGGCAATGCCTTTGCAGACCGCGTAGCCCGTGAGACTGCGATGCAGCGAAGCACTACACCCATGTACGTAGTGAAATCACAAGCTGAGCGTTGGCATGATGCTAGAGAGGAAGTATTGGATATACAGAGATCTGCTTCTGTGGAAGAGCTTGAGCAATGGTCTAAAGAAGGAATATTAGATGATGAGGGTTGTTGGCGTAACAAAGAAATGAATAAGTGGAAATTGCCTGCGGCCTATTTACAACCTATGGTTCAAATGGCACATGGGCTGGCACATGTTGGAGCTCTAGCAATAACTAAATTGCTTACACAAGTTTGGGAGCATCCTGAAATTGCTAGCACAGCCAAAAGGGTAGTACAGTCCTGTTTGATCTGTTGGCAGTATAATCCTGGAAAAGGGACACGAACTCCTACAGGAGGGTTTGCTACACCAACCGCACCTTTTGAAGTTTTGCAGATGGATTACATCCAACTCGAACGCTGCAATAATCTGAAATATGTCCTAGTGGTGGTATGTGCCTTTAGCAAATGGATAGAGGCATACCCTACGAAGGATAATACTGCTCTCACCACAGCAAAGGTGCTTCTAAAGGAGTTTTTCCCTAGATACGGTGTTTGCAAACTTTTGTGGAGTGACAATGGACCTCATTTTATTGGGCAAGTTGTTGAGCATGTCCTGAAAGGATTAGGGATCAAACAGAAATTCCATACAGTTTTCCACCCGCAATCAGCAGGATTGGTGGAAAGGTATAACGCTACTTTAAAATCAAAGTTGGCGAAAATACTGGCTTCCACGTCTCTAAAGTGGCCAGATGCACTACCTTTGGCATTGTTGTCCATAAGATCGGTGCCACATTCACGATCAGGTCTTACCCCCTATGAGGTGGTGTTTGGGAGACCGATGAACATTTGGGGAATTCCTAAGCCACGCCCCATACATGATGTTCCTTGTGTTCTGATGAATGATTATTTGGCACAGTTAACTGACAGTTTGATTTCTATTCATCAACAGGTTCGAGAAGCTCTTCCTGACAGATCTACAGGTGAGGCCCACGAACTCCGTCCTGGTGACCATGTAATGGTCAAGGTCTTCGACAGATCGAACAGCTTGGAGCCAAGGTGGCGAGGACCAGAGCAGGTGCTCCTTGCGACAAGGACAGCAGTTCGAGTGACAAACAGAAAGAATTGGATCCACAGCACACACTGCAAACGCGTGTCGCCTGCCTTGGTGGAACCTGCTGTGTTGACCGACCATCGAGAGATTCTGGAGACGGAGAAAGGCCAAGCTATCTCACCTGACGAATCTGCGGAAGTCTTCCCGGACCACACGATCACTGGAGTATCCAGATATCAATTGAGACCGAGGAAAGGATCTGCAGTTTTGAAAAAGACTGGTTGAGCTACCGCCCTGGGTTAGTGAAACGGAGAGCCATTGTGGCAAGGGGAGGGGGATCAGCCCTGTATTAGTGTAGTGACACCCGCTTTGGCCCATGGTGAAGAAATCAGCGGCTGCCCAGGGAGAAGAGCTCCAACGATTGTTTTCAACAAGTTTTCAGAAAGATCAATCATTACTGCTGCTAAAATGAACAACAAAAGAATCATTTGTGCTGTAGGGTTTGTTGTTGCTATGGTGGCTATGGCAGCAATTACATGGTACATCGAGAAGGTGGCTCCTGTTCGACAGCTTTTTGTTGCCACTACGCCAGTACCCGTGGAACACCACTACTTTACTCTTCCTTACCATGAGCAAAAGCATCGACAATCCTATCTAAACAATACCTTTATTCAGATGTTGCACCATACTCACAATGCTACAAATACTACCAACTGTTGGGTGTGTGGGGTGATACCTGCACATCAAAAGAAAGGAGGAACACCTTTTATTCCTCTTCCATTTTCTCACAATGGTTCTTGTCAAGCTTGGTATGCGCTTTTGTTTGCATATGGAAAGCCTTCAGTAGGTGGGATTATTTTTCAACTTAATAAAGTGTGTTATCAAAATAAAGAAGGTTATCCACAAGCCAAAGGGACTAAATGGGAATGGGAAGAGTATCAACCGGACAATATTTCAACACCATATGTTTTCACAAATGTGAGAATAATAAAGAACATTGGACCTTTTGTGATTTCTGTGACAAAAGCTAAAGCAGATTTGTGTATTTGTAGTGTTGGAAGAATTCCAGTGGGGAGGAGCGAGTGTACTGTAATCCTGACCATTGAAGGTGCCAATAAGAGCACTTTCACAGCCTCGCATAATACGTATTTTGTGTGTGGAAATAACGGATATTATCAATTACCTGTTGGGTGGTCAGGAATCTGCTATGTATCTTTTCTGTTGCCCCCTGTGTTTCTGGCACCTGCATTGTATCACCGTGATTTTAAACTGTACAATGACATTTCCAAAAACAGAAATAAGAGGACAATAAGTATGGATGAAGTTGACCAAACCGACACTACCCTACAACAATATGTTGATTTCAACTTGGGCTTATTTTTCTTTGTGGGTGCTGCATTAAACAGCAGGAAAATCCGACGACTGACTCGTGTTGTGGAAGCTGTTACTAATCAGACAGCTATGGCACTTGGGAACATTACAGAGGAACTACAGATTGCAAGGATTGTAGCACTCCAGAATAGGATGGTGCTAGACGTGATTTTGGCTGATCGAGGTGGTGCATGTCGCATCATCGGTAGCAGCTGTTGTGTATTCATACCAGATCACTCACCTTCAGTATATGACGCAATATCAAAACTGCATAAGATTGCTGCAGAAATTCATCCAGAGACTGGAACTTGGACTTTTGCTGGATGGTTTTGGACTCTTGTTTCTGCTTGGGGCTGGAAGCTACTGACTATCCTATGTGTAATAATTACAATACTTCTTTACATGCTGCGTATGTATCCAATGTGGTCCAATGCTTTGCTCCATTTGCATCTCTGCTTGTATACCTGCCAGAGGGAACGTTGCTGAAACAAAGGCCCAACAAATGTTGAATAAAGAGGTGGCCGAAATAATGTTAATAGATGTACGGGATGAATATCTAGATTACCCCAGATAAACGAATGTCTTCAGCCAATGCTGAAAGGGTCGTCTGTTGTAATTTGGCAGCATTTAAGTTAAGCATTAACTGAAGACAGCCTGTATTCAGAGGCTAAATTGTCCGCTTTGTGGAATCCATTTTGTATTTCTGGCAGCCATTTTGGCTGCCATATGCTACCATGTGCTCGCCATGTGCTCTGTCCTACCTTCCTGTCAACTGCTCTTGAAATCTGCCTAGAGACAAGTTATATTTAGTTCCTCTTGCTTTGCACATGCTCAGTTGAGCTTGCAGCTGTTCCGAGTTTATAAATGTCAGGATGTGTCTGCTAAAAGTAGAAACTGTTAGCTCCACCCACTTGTCGACTGTGCATTCTCTGTATGACCTTATATGTACCTAAAACCAGCATTTGTGTTAGTACCGCCTTCATTTGAGCCCCTGTGTGGGTATAAAAGGACCAGGATCCTGCCATTCAGTGTGCT
Organism: Calotriton arnoldi; assembly: GCA_963921515.1. Taxonomy (NCBI): domain Eukaryota; kingdom Metazoa; phylum Chordata; class Amphibia; order Caudata; family Salamandridae; genus Calotriton; species Calotriton arnoldi. The sequence goes on along the minus strand of CAWUFW010029164.1, from coordinate 7,475 downwards.
ACTTCATGCATTACTGAAGGGTGATGTGTGAATGTTAGCTCCACCTCATGAGGTTTAATAAACTCTGTCTTTTCTATTTCCAGTTTCTGTGCCAACTTCTTCCTAAGTGTCTGAGGACTCTGTGCAGAGAAGGGAGAACCCCTAAGCACTGGTAGGCCTTGCTGAGGCTCACTACAACATCCAGACAGGGTTTAGTGTATTGGGGCTGGGTGGGTGCACTCTTAGAGTGCTTTGAAGTCCTGCACTGGGGGAGCAGAAGGCTCCTCTGTGCATATGCCAGTTCAAACCGGCTCAGGGGCTACCTGTCCCTGCTCTGGCGCGAAACTGGACAAAGGGAAGTGGGTGTAGCCACCCACTCCCCTGACCCTCCCATAGGTAGGGTCATAGAGCTAGTCCCTCCCCTTCTTTTGGTATAAGAGGGGGAACCTGTGCATAGCACCTCAGATTTCCCTGGATGACGCTCTACAAGAAGAATCCCGGACCTTCGACGTTCCACTACCTTTGGAAGACTGAAGAATCTCCCTTGGAGTCAAGGAGTGACTCCCCTGCTTGGCAGGCACCAAAAACTACAAACGACGGTCGCAAACTATGCTGCTCCCGCCAGAGTCCGAAGTCCCTGCAGCCCAAGAAGTAGATTTCCTGACTTCTCAAAGGCCATCGTGAGTCCCCAGTGAAGCTGAGGCCAGTGGACCCCAAGAGTAACGAGGAACCGCGACCCCTGGGTACTGTGCACTATTGTCGAGTGCAACCCCTCACAATGTTCCACGAACTTGTGCTTTGGACCACATGTGTTCCCAGCCTCCAGCAGGAATCTCTCCTAAGATCAGAGGCCTACCACGTCCCGAGTGACCGTGGGCCCCTGTGAGAGAATCCTCCTGAGGTGTCTTTGCAATCCCTTGCCAGCCGGCTTGTGGGTCCCCAGAAGACTTTCTAAAGAAACCAAAGGGCTCCCCTGGTTGCTCCAGGCCTGCCCTGACTTACCCTTGCTGGGTGAGTTCCACAGACCTTGCTGGTCTGCACCATTGTCTCTTCACACTTTCCCCGAGACTTGCTGTTACCAAGACTTGTTGGCTCCGATCGAATTGCCGACACCGCAGTAAGCTGCAGACATCGTGGGTCACACCGAATCCAGCGCCTGGTCATCGTCGACGCCTCCTGGACCTCGTGGCTGAAGAGTCAAGGCAACTGCGGACGACCTGAATCTTGCGACGACGGTGGGCATCCATCTTCCTTGCCCTGAGTCACTGCCAAGTGACTTTGAACACTGTCCCCTCTGCTTTCAGGTCTTCCATCTTCTGAATCCAGGCTTGGATTCCTCCGGACACTTCTCCTGTCGCCGCAAGCAGCAAGTCTTCACTGGCTCCCATTGAAAACGACGCCGCGACCCGACACCAAAGAACACCTATGCACCCGGCTCCCCTGGGTGAGGTAACTTCAGCACTATGGTGCTCCTGTGGGTGTGGGCCCTAGAACTACTTACCCTGTAAGTGACTTGCTTGTAGCTTCCCCCGAAGTGTCCTAAAACTCTAACTTTCCCAGTGCGACTATCGCACTGACTCGTACCTGGTTCGTGTCTGTGTTAGACACAACGCGTCCAACTCCCTTGCAATAGCATCTGTAACCGCGTCCTTCGACTCGTACAAGGACCGATCGGTATGTTCGCCTCGAACACGCAAGGGATCTTTAACATTGATATTTCAATCGCGTCTGAGTGCATAGACTCGTACAGGATTCGCATCGGTGCCAGGTCACCGCGTCCGTCCCCTGTGGGTCTCCTACAACTACCTGGGGTGGTTCTTGGGGGTCCCTCGATTCTAGATGCCCTAGACCTAGGTCTAGCAAACTAAGATTGTAACATTCAATTGTGCTAAACTTATCCTGATAATATTTGACTTGTACATATGTTCCTATCCTCTAATCTCATAAAGAGATTAGTAGAGAGTGTTTATTAATAAATACATATATATTTGATATATATACCTGTGTGGTGTCTTTTCATTTGGTGATTCAAGAGATTGTGTGGTAAAACAAGCTGCTTTACATTCCTTCAAGACTTAGCCTGAAGGCTGCTCTCCACAGCTACCACTAGGATAGCTTTCTATAAAGGTTGTCGTAAACCTATCTACCATAAGAGTCGAATTGTTCTGGTGCAAGATGTCCACTTTAATTAGTGAACAGCATATACCAGGCCAACTTCTCACATTTCTGCACTGCTCTTGCTTCTTTTTGCACCTCTGTTGCAAATTTCTGCATTCCTCTTGCCTCTTTCTGTACCCCTCTTCCCTCTTTCTACATACCTGTTCCCTCTTTCTGCACCCTTCTTCCCTTTTTCTGCACATCTCTTGCCTCTTTCTGCACCTCTCTTGCCTCTTTCAGCACATCTCTTGGTTCTTTCTGTACTGCTCTTGCCTCTTTCTGCACCCCTCTTGCCTCTTTCTGCACCTCTTTTGCTTCTTTCTGCACTTCTCTCTCCTCTTTCTGCACCCCTCTTGCCTCTTTCAGCACCTCTGTTGCTTCTTTCGGCACTTCTCTTCCTTCTTTCTGCACTACTTGTGCCTCTTTCTGCACCCTTCTTCCCTTTTCCTGCATGTCTCTTGGTTCTTTTGGCACTGTTCTTGCCTCTTTCTGCACCCCTCTTCCCTCCTTCTGTACCTCTGTTGTTTCTAACTGCACTGCTCTTGCTTCTTTCTGCACCTCTCTTGCAAATTTCTGCACCCCTCTTGCCTCTTTCTGCGAAAGAAAGAAAGAAAGAAAGAAAGAAAGAAAGAAAGAAAGAAAGAAAGAAAGAAATCTTTATTGCATGATTTAAAAAACCTTTGCAGGGAACATGTCATTAAAACTTTTTGATACGTATTGAATTAATACAAACGTAAAATAAGAAAAAATTTGATACTTATTAAATTGATGCGAATAAATAGATAAAAATGTAACACTTGTTAGATTGGCTAAAAATGCGACCCCAGTTGCAGTAATAAAATGTGCCTAGCCCTCCACATGGCCGAGATCTCTTGTTTATGTCCGGCACCTCCAATACCATTGAGGACAATCCTTTCAAGGCTGTCGAGATCAAGTTTATATTTTACGACCCAAGGTATCCAGCCTGTACACGCTTCCCTTTGTTTATATCCGTTGTGCTTTTGCAGTTCTGGTGGATTTCCATATTTCCGGGTGTCTTCAGAGCAGAAATTCTCATTGTATCGCGGTCTGTGGGTCTGCGCCTCTGGCTGGGGTAATGATCAACACCTCCCTTTCCTAGTTTTTTTGCTGCGCAGTCCATAAACCTCACCAGTGCGCAATTTAAAAATGTGTTCCGTGGGTCGAAACAGGCCAATACTGCTGATCTACATGATCTAACTTCCTTGTTGTTCCAGGCCTTCCGTAGGAGGGACCTTCTTTCTTTCAAGAGGCTTGGGCATAGGCACACAGCATGAATGATGTCTTCCCTTTGGTTGCCGCAAAATCGACATGTCTCTGGAACTTGCTCTCTTTTCCATTTGGGAAGGTGACAGGACAAGTTGATCACCCCCAATCTTAATTTTAAAAAGCAAAGTTTAGTGCGTGCATTGAAGGTGCAAGTTAAGTAGCTCTGAGGTGTCAGCTGAGCGTATGAACTGAGGGTCATCCAACCATGGCTTCTTTTTGCGAGGCTCGCCTTGTCTTCCATTGAGGAGAGCTTTTTTGCGCTTGATTTTGCTAGCCTTTTAAACTCATTTTGGCTGACATGTAGATCCCAAACGTCCTTCAGGCCGAGGGTTTGTAGCCCACTTGACAGGTATCGATGCCCCGCTTGCCTTTGTTTTGTACTCAGATTGGACCATAGATGTTCCGCTAAACTGCCCTCTTTTGATAGCCTTAGCTTATGGCAGCACGTTAGAAAGATCGCCATTCTACCCAGTGTTTGTTTGCAGATACCCAGTTCCAGCCTGATTTGCGCCGGCGACGTGAAAGATGGTAACTGGAAGACTGTTAAAAAAAAAATTGTTATGATTGTGTCTAAGTGACCGCTGTCCAGTCCTTTAAGCACCTCGCTATGTTAAGGTTGGGATGACTTTTGCCTGCGCCACCTGTAGTGTTGGAGCAAATGTTGGGCCGAGCAATTCCTTATGGAGGCAGCTGAGAGCAAATGCTAGCGCTATTCCTTTCTTTTTTTGCTCTTCCAGTTGGCTTTTGTATCTTCTGTTGTTATTGAATAAAACACCTAAATACTTGTGATTTTTAGATTCTGTAATTCTTTCAGAGTTTAAAACCCATGTCAACTTTTTTGGCCTTCCTGGGCGAACCGCCAAGATTTTTGTTTTCTTGTTGTTTATCTCGAGCTCGTTCTTTTTTGAATAAGCGACAGTTGCATCCATGAGTCTTTGTAAGCCCACCTTTGTGCTACTCAGGAGAACCACGTCATCTGCGTACAAAAGATTTGACAGCTGTAAGTTGCCTAGTTTGGGAGCGTGGGAGTTGACTGTGTTAAGGACTTCCGGGAGATCTGCTAAAAATAGATTGAAAAGTGTAGGGGCCAGGACGCATCCTTGTTTCAATCCTTTTGTCGTGGGAATTGGTCGTGACAGTCTAGAGCCGTCGCCAATCTTAATCCTGACCCATGTGTCCTGATGCAGTAACTGTAGGGCTCTTAGTAGACCATCTGGGATATTCAGAGCGAAAAGCTTCTGCCATAGCTTGTCCCTGTTGACTTTGTCGAACGCTGAACTAAAATCTATGAATCCCATGTAGAACGATCTGGTGCTGAGCTCCGCCTGGTCTATCAGACATGAAAGAACCATAAGATTAACCGTAGTGCCGGTTCCACTTATAAAACCAGTTTGATTTAGAGGGATTATTGAGTGTCCCTCGGCCCAGTCCCGTAATGAATTCAGCAAAATCCCTGCGAAGTATTTGGCTTCATTGTCGATGAGAGCGACTAGCCGATAATTGCTCGGGGCTTTTTGTCGCCTCCTTTAAAGATTGGAACAAGAATCTATCCTCGCCAAGAAGATGGAATGTTATTTATTGCTAGAATAGATGTGAACAATGGAGCAAGTTTGGACGCCCAAAAGGCTGGGTCCTCCTTGAACACAGCCGGAGGAATTCCACCTGGTCCTGGGGCTCCATCTTTCCGGCCCTTTTTTATCTGCCTTTCAATTTGGTCCTCTGGCACTGTGCTATACTCAGTGCAATTATCTTGATTTTGTCTCTCTGTTCCCTTTTTGATTTTTATGCTTTTGTGAGAAAGCTCGTCCATTGATAGTCCTGTTTGAAAGCAGTTTGAAAGTAAATTCAATTCTGTCAGAGAGTTGTTTCCCTTTGTACCGGTGACCTGATTTAAGGTATGATTTTGTCGATTGTTGAAATGGCTGTGCAGAAAGAAATACCACTCAGACTCCTGTATGTTTGATGAGGCAGCTTTCGGGGCACAACCCCCAAGACCGTTTACAGTTCGCCAGAATCTCGCGGAGTTATTCGTCCTTATATCTTGATATAGTTTGGCCCAGAAGGAATTCCACTGAGCCCTTCTATATTCTCTTTTTGCTGCCTTCAGATGTCGGTGAGCTCCTCTCAGTTTGGTTATAATTAGTGTATCCATTGGCTTTGTTTTTAATTCCCGCCATAGCCGGTTCATGCTTTTTTTTGCCGATCGTATCACTGGATCCCATGTGGTCGACTGTTGGAGCCCCGTCGCTTTTACGTGCGTTATTGGCTTTGCATATCTTGCTGTTAGCTTGCTTGTGAAGCTGGTCCAGTTGGTAATTTGGTCTGCAGTTGCCTCAGCGATGGTCTCTATCATGTGCTTTGCCTCTTTAGATACTTGCTGTAGGTTATTGACTGAGCACTTAATACGTTTTAAGTTGATCGTGAAGCTTTCAAAAGCTAGTGCTCCCGCCTCATCATGTTGCTCCATTCTGATGCTAAGCAAGATTTCTTGAGGACTATGATTGCTTTCTGGTCTGTCGCCAAACCCGAAGGCAGTTACTTGGTTCAAGAGAGAAAGATTGACAAAAGTATAGTCAATTAGAGATGCGCCGGTATTTGATAAAAATGAAAGGCCAGGTGGCTTATCCGGATTGAAACGCCCATTGAGGGCTCTGAGGCCAAGATGTTCTAGATTTCCTTGAAGGGTACGACCTCTCTGATCATCCTTGCGCCATCCTGGGCGATCCTGCGGTGGTATGGCCCAAACGCTTTCCTGTGATTTAATCACCTCGTTTTTTTGGAGGTCCGACATTAGCCACATATTAAAGTCTCCAGAAAGTATAATGTCGACATTCGGGAGCCCTGATCTTATTCTTAGCACTGTCACTATCAGCTCTTTTGAGAATTTTTGCCTTGACACAAAATTTGGCGGATGTACACATTCAGTAGGATTATGGTCCTGGGCTGGCCTTGGGGGGTTTTGAAGGAGATTCCCACAGACTGGAAAGAGTGGGAAGGACTTGCGAGATCCCACGTTGTGATTGCATTATTTGATGATATAAAAATAGCTAGACCTCCGCTACCTCGTCCAGATGCTTTTGCTTTGATAGCTGGTTTGTGGTGAGTTTTGAACCCTTCCAAATGATGCGGTTCTACCAGCCATGTCTCTTGTAATAATATGATCTCGAATGACCGTAAATAAGAGATCATGGCTGCTTCTCCCAGTTTGTTTAATAGCCCATGGATATTCCAGGAGCAGACCCTTAAAGGGCGACCTTCTTGTTCCTTTTGGCTGCTGATTTGTCATCGCAGCAGCCGGGTTGAATTCTGCACCCGTCTTGCCTCCTTCTGCACCTCTGTTGGTTCTTTCTGTACTGCTTTTGCTTCTGTCTGCACCTCTTTTGCCTGTTTATGCAACTCTCTTGCCTCTTTCTGCACTTCTCTTGCCTCCTTCTGAACCTCTGTTGCTTCTTTTTTGCACTTCGCTTCCTCTATCTGCACCCCTCTTGCCTCTTTATGCACCTCTTTTGCTTTTTTCAGCACTTCTCTTGCCTCTTTCTGGACTCCTCTTATCTCTTTCTGCACCTCTGTTGGTTCTTTCTGCACTGCTCTTGCTTCTATCTGCTACTATCTTGCACATTTCTGCACACCTCTTGCCTCTTTCCGCACCTCTGTTGGTTCTTTCTTTACCTCTCTTGCCTCTGTGTGCACCCCTAGTCCCTCTTTGTACACCTCTTTTGCCTGTTTCTGCAACTCTCTTGGCTCTTTCTGCACTTTTCTTGCCTCTTTCTGCACCTCTGTTGCTTCCTTCTGCACTTCTCTTGCCTCTTTCTGCACCCCTCTTGCCTCTTTCTGCACCTCTTTTGCTTCTTTCTGCACTTCTCTTGCCTCTTTCTGCATCCCTCTTGCCTCTTTCTGCACCTCTGTTGGTTCTTTCTGCGCTGCTCTTGCTTCTTTCTGCACCTCTGTTGTTTCTTTCTGCACTTCTCTTGCTTCTTTCTACATGTAGGAGAGTAGGATCTGCCTCTTATGTTGCCCCCACTTTTTTTCTGATGTTTACACTGGTTTCTGGC
>CAWUFW010029163.1:0-19675 GCA_963921515.1 Calotriton arnoldi | reverse complement strand
TAGATTAACCTGGACGAAACTCTGACACAGAATCCTGGACCTTCGACGCCCTACTTCAAGATTAGAGGACTGAAGAATCTCCCTTGGGGTCAAGGAGTGACTCCCCTGCTTGGCAGGCACCAAAGAAGCAATTGTCTGGCCTGCATCGCCGAAGCTCCTGCCGGACGCCAAAGTATTTGCATCACCAGAGGTGGATTTTCAGACTTCCCCGAGGCTTCCCTGAGTCCCCAGCAAAGCTGAGGCCCGTAGCTGTCGTGGGTAACGTGAAACCGTGACCCCTGGACACCAAGCACATTTGCAAGTGCATCCTCTTCCTGGGCTCCCACGAAGTTGTGCTTTGGGCTCCGAGTAGCCCCCGCCTCCAGCACCGACTGCACCGAAGATCACTGGCCTCCACTCCACGAGTGTCCCGTGAGCCAGCTCCAAGTGTGTCCACTCGAGGCTCCTTTGCGGTCGCTAGTCCGTTGGCTAGTAGGCCCTCCCGAAGGCCAATCTTATCCTGCTTGTGCTTCCCTGGTTGCTCCAGGCGTGCCCTGACTTACCCTCGCTGGGTGAGTCGCTCAGACCTTGCTGGTCTCCACCACCGTCCTTCTCCTATTTCCATGAGACTTGCCGTTGCCAAGGCTTGTTGGGTCCAATCCGGTCGCCGACACCTCAGCAAGCGACAGACGTCATGGGACAGCTCGAATCCAGCTCCTGGTCATCGCCGACGCCTCCTGGACCTCGTGGCTGAAGAGTCAAGATGACCGTCAACCTACCTGAAGCACCCGACATCGGTGGGCATTCGCTCCTCGCCTTCCTGGTCACTGGCTAGTGACCCAGACTCTGTCCCCTCTGCTTTCAGGTTCTTCAGATCTTCGATCCACCTTTGGATCCACCCGAACACTTTCGACTTGGTCGCCAGCAGCACTTTGCAGCAGATCGCCATAGTAAACGACGACGAAACCCGACCCCGAAAGACACCTATGCACCCGGCTTCCCTGGGTGAGGTAACTCGAGTACTCCGGTGCTCCCGTGGGTATAGACTCTAGAACGACCTAGTTCTAAAGGGGTTTGCTCCAAGTCCTCCTCTAAGTGTCCCTTTTCTTTAAACTTCCAACCGCGACTTTCCCCATAGAAGTTAACGGCGATTCGCGGCTGTGTTCATACACTGCACACGTCCCCCGTGGGTCCCCTGTGTCACTACCTTGGGTGGTTCCTTGTGGTCCAAGCACTTCTACAGGCTCTAGGCCTTGTGTCTAGCTCAGTCGTGGTTCTTATACCACTTTATTGGTATATGGTTTGGTACGCCCCTAGGGCCCAAACGTGTATTTGTGCTATTACTGTTAATAACTAACTTATAATTTATGTACTTCGAACTCTAGCCTCATAAAGAGACTAGAGGGGTGTGTTTAGCAATAAATACATATATTTTGAATATATACCTGGTGTGGTCCTCTTTCATTTGGTCACCTAGACTGGTAAAACAAGCTGCTTTACATTCCTTCAAGACTTAGCCTGAAGGCTGCTCTCCATAGCTACCACTAGGATAGCTTTCAATAAAGGTTGTCTTTAACCTATCTCCAATAAGGGGTTGTTTGGACTGGTGCAAGGTGCCCACTATAATTAGTGGACAGCATATAACAGGCCAACTTCTCACATTGGTGTGCAGCGTGTGGGATTCCAGCTTGCTATTGTTTTACCAGATAATCTCAATTGAATTGATCAACTGAAAACCACTAAGGGTACCTAAGGTACATATAAATCAAGCTTAGTATACAGTAAGTTCTACTGAACTTAGAGTTGTGTGTTAAGGGATAGCACACCCTTTCTACAACTCAAGAGAGTTTAGTAGGCCACACTAGAGTAGGTAGTGCATACACCACACCTCACTAGTAATGTCTTCAAAGCCAGGACCCAGTGAGTCCTTGCCAGAAGCCAGTGGGCTTCTTTCCTCCAAGTATGATAAACTCCCATTCTTGGAATTGAGAGCATTATGCAATACTAGGAATTTGAAGGCAGGCAAAAGTGCCAGCACCCAGCACCTGAAGGAGGTGTTACTGGCTGATGATCTCAGCAGGCCCCTAGGGTCTGAAGTGGTAGGCAGAGAGGGTGGGGCAGCAGATGAGGAAGGGGCCAGGGGTGAAGAAACCCAGGCCCCCTCTCCGAAACTGCCCAGGAAGGTGAAAATGACCTTGTCCTGGAAAACCCTATTCCTCCTGTGGAGGAGGAGGAGGAGGAGGATCAGAATGACCTCCCCTTTGTCCCCCCAGGAAGAGTACTGAGTGTGCCCAGAAGGTCTAGATCTCCTTCTCAGGAGTCTAACCACTCTGACACCTCAATAGGGTCCTCTGTCTCTTCTCATAGGAGAGAGTCCTCCCATGACAGGAGGAAGAGACTGATTCAGTATGAGCAAGCCCAGCTTGAACTCAGAAAACAGCAGTTGGCTATAGACAGGGAGTCCCTAGATCTCTATAGAGAGAGAAAAAAGTTGGGACTAGAGTCCCATGGTGGCAGCAATTTCCCCAAAGATAGGGAAAGGTCTTTTGACCATAGAAACCTGAGCAAGATTGTTCCTCCCTACCAGAGTGGGGATGACATCCACAAATGGATAACTGCTCTAGAGAGGGCCTGTAAAGTACAGAGGGTCCCTCAGGAGCAGTGGGCAGCAATCTTGTGGCTCTCCTTTGCAGACAAAGGTAGAGATAAGCTCCTCACTGTAAGAGAAGAGGATGCTGACAATTACAAAGTCTTGAAGAGTGCTCTGATAGATGGGTTTGGCCTAACCACCGAACAGTATAGGTTGAAGTTCAGAGACACCCAAAAGGCTCAGACTCAAGACTGGGTTGACTTTGTAGATTGTGCTACTAAGGCTCTGGAAGGTTGGATACATGGCAACAAGGTGCATTACTTTTTAGGCTTGTACAATTTGATTATGAGGGAGCAGATCCTTAATAATTGTCAAAACCAGCTTTTACACCAGTACCTGGTGGACTCTGATCTGACCTCTCCCCAAGAATTGGGAAAGAAGGCAGACAAATGGGTCAGAACCAGAGTAAAGACTAAGAATCAGGGTGGTGACCAGAAGAAAGATTCTACCAAGTCCCAAGAGAAAGGTGGGGATAAATCTAAGGATAAATCCACTACAGGGCCCCAAAAGTCCTCTTCTGGGGGTGGGTCCCAAACTCCTTCCTCTCCTGAAAAGAAACCATATTGCCATGTCTGTAAAAAGCCTGGACACTGGAAAACTGATCCCAGTTGCCCTAGGATTGGCAATAAAGAAAATGTTCCTCCAACAACTACTACCACCCCTCCTGGTACTACCAGTAGTAATCCTCCAGTTGGGAGTAGTGTACCCAAAAAGTTAGGTGCTTTTGCAAGAGGAACAGAGGTGGGCCCTAGTTTAGACAGGACCCCCTCAACAGACTCCTCTGACTCTGATGGTGGTGTAGGATTTGCCACCTTTACCATGGGTCCCAATGCATTGGGCAGGTACAGACTGGAGCCAATAATTAATGGTCAGAAAGCTGTGGCATTTAGGGACACAGGGGCTAGTGTCACCATGGTGGCAGGGAAACTAGTCCCCCTCACCAGCTTTTACCCGAGTTTAAATACCAGGTAACCAACATTGATGGTGTCAGAACAGATCACCCCATGGCCATAGTCAATCTCAGCTGGGAAGGGGTCACAGGCCTGTTAGACCTGGCATCCTTGGCGTGGGTCTCCCTTCCATTTTTTATGATGCCTCCTATGTTACTGATCTGTTTTTGCTGGTGTTAGATGCTTTGGGCACTGTGCCACTGCTATTCAGTGCCACAGTGCAAGTGCTCCCTATGATAAATTGTGTGATGGATTAGTGACTCCATGATTGGATGATTGGTTTACTTGTCAGTCCCTAGTACAGTGCACTGAGTGTGCCCAGGGCTTGTAAATCCAATGCCGCTGGTGGGCTTGCAGCACTGGTTGTGCCACCCACAGAAGCGGCTTGTAAAATGTGCCTCAGGCCTGCCATTGCAGAGCCTGTGTGCAGCCTAGGGCTGCCATGTCGACTTGGTGAGTACACCCACTTACCAGTCCCTAAACCTTCCCTTTACTGCATGTTGGTCACCCCTAAAGTAGGCCCTAGGGCAGGGTGCATTGTAAGTACAAGGTAGGACATGCCCTGGTGTGTGTGGCATGTCCTAATAGTGAATTACAACCATTTTCGTTTTTCACTATTGCAAGGCTACCTGCTCCCCATAGGCCAGAATGGGCAGACTGACTATTACACCTTATAGTCAGAACTGACCCAGGGAACATGGTAGAAAAACGAATTTAGTATGCCTGAACTCAGAATGATAAAATACATATTTTAGTGAAGTTGGTTTTAACATTCTGTGTTTGAAAATACCACTTTTAGAAAGTGGGTATTTTCTTGGCTAAACTTCCAAGCCTGCCTCTGCTAGGTTGTGTATTCCTTGTCTGGAGATTGAGTGACAGGGGCTGGGGGTGGCTACAGGAGACAGGGTGAGTCAGCACAGGGCTGAATAGAAAGATCTGCATCCAGAGTGGAGGGAGGAGTTGCACCTGGGTCTGAATAGGGCTGTGCCTGCCTTCCACAATGCTGCCTCCACCTCCTGCCGGGCGGCTGAGCACCCTGCCCCACATTCTGAAAGGAAAGAAGGAGTCAGAAAAACAAAGTGCTCCAGGACTGACCAGAACTGGTTTTGGACTAGGCAGAGGCCTCTCTGCCTTCAGAGAACAAAGAGAAACTGTGTATAAAAAGGGGACCCAGACCCCTAGGAAATTAGATCACTTTGGGAAAACAAGAAGAAACCTTTGCTGAGGAGCGGAACCAAGAAGAAACTGAGGAGAAGACTATCCCTAAGCTAGAGGGATCTGCCTGCAGTGGTTGCCTGACTGCCAAAGGAAGGAGAAAGGACTTTGTGTGCACTTTTATTCAACTTGTAAAGTATCTCCAAGGGCTTGAGAAAAGAGCTTGCCTCCTGCTGAAGTCTCAGGGACAACAGACTTCAAACACCAGCTCCCCAAGAATCCTTTGGAAGTGCCTGCTGCTGTTTTGGGCCTTCTGAAGGGACTGCGTGTCGCAAGGAGCTGGAAGCGCGACTCAAGAGGGAGAAGCGTGTCGCCATCGCAGCCGCTACCGTCGCATCACGGAGATGACGCCGCTGTAGCTGACGCATTGCACCGCATCTCGAGAAACGTCCCGCAACCCCGAAGAAGCGTGTCGCCGTCGCAGCCGTCGCATCGTAGATGTCGCCGCTGTAGCTGTCGCATTGCACCGCATCAAGAGAAGAGTCTCGCATCGAGGAAGAAGCGTGTCGCCATCGCAGCCGCTGCCGTCGCATCGTAGATGTCGCCGCTGTAGCTGACGCATTGCACCGCATCGAGAGAAGCGCCTCGCATCCACGGAGAAGCGTGCCACCGTCGGAGCTGCTGCCGTCGCATCACGAAACAAGGGTGTCGCCGCTGCAGTTGTCGCATCGAGCGGAAGCGTCTCGCAACGTTGGAGAAGAGTGTCGCAGCCGAAGCTGTTGCCGTCGCATCGCTGAACAAGGGTGTCGCCGCTGCAGTTGACGCATCGAATTGAGACTTCTCGCAACATCGGAGAAGCGTGCCGCATCAGGAAGAACTTGACGTCTTTATTTCTTTGCACCAGAACTTTTTCGCATTTCCATCGCTGCAACCTTGCTTGTTGTGGAAGCGTCCCGCATCGTAAGGTACATTGACTTAAAGTGTCGCATCTTAAGAACTGAACTGAACTAAGCTAAAACTACCATTTTAAGTACAGTATTGTGGATTTTTGTCGTTTATGGTCTTGTGTTAAAACTATATAAAGAATACTTATTTTTGATATAAACCTTGTGTGGTGTCCATCTGTAGTGTGTCACTAGATTACTGTATGTGTTCACAAATGCTTTACACACTTCCTCTGAGATAAGCCTGTCTGCTCGTGCCAAGCTACCAAGGGGTGAGCAGGGGTTATTTTAGGAGTGTACCCTTTACCCTGACTAGAGGCGAGGGTCCCTATTTGTCACAAGTACCTACCTGTGCCAACTAGAGACCCCCAATTCTAACAAGGCCCAAAAAGAGTGGCAGTGTCCCCAACCTTGCCTGTAGATTGCCTGATGGGCAATGATCTGGAAATTTCAGCCTGGGCTGAAGTTGAACACCAAGCCCATCTGAGAATGCTGGGCGTCCCTGTAAAGGTTAGTGGGGCTGTGATGGCCACAGCCCAAGCCCAGGGAAACTTTGGAGAGATGGAGCCTGGAAGAATGGCCCACTCTCCCCCAAAAGAGAGCACAGGGGTTGAAGAAAAGTCTTCTTCCCTCCAGACAGAAGGTAAGGGTCAGCCTCCTCAGGGAACTGACCCTACCCCTAGTGAAGGAACTGCCCCAGAGGTAGTCAGGCCTGGCCTGGCCCCACCGCTGATGGCAGAGGACCCTTCCAAGGTGGTACCCAGTCTGAAGCAGGTAACCTGCCCCTGTCTACCCTGCCTCAGTCAGCCCAGGGCTGCAGAGGTCAGGGAGGTCAGTGGACCCCCCAGGGCCCCCTGTCCAGAGGAACCCCCCATCAGCAGATTAGGGGCACCCAGTCTAGTAGCCCTAGCCAGGTGAAAATTCCTCAACACACTGAGGGATCCCCCATACCTTTGTATAGGGACCTCCCCAGAAGGACTCTGTTAGACAAGGGCAAACCTGGGACCAAAAGGTTCCAAACCTGCCATGTCCCTCCAGTGGTCCATCCAAAGGGACCCAACCCCCAGCTGTAGGCAGCCAAAGGTTGACCCTTAGAGCACAGTGAGACTCAGTCATGGAAAGACAGGCATACATGGTGACCAGTGATCTGAGGAAGCTGAGACCAACCTTCCTAGGGCCTCACTTCCCTTCTCAGACACCTCACCAGGCTTGTACTTTACCAAAGCACACCACAGGTAGTAATTCCCCATGGTGGAGACCCTCTCATACCCTTAGGGTGAGGGATTGCTTAGTGGACCATAAGACAGGGGGCAACCATGCTAGTGCAGGTGCTTCCTTATATGGCCACTTAGTAAATAAAGACTCAACTGGCCAAGGTTAGCCTTATCTCCTTTCGTTTGGGGGGTTATGTAGGAAGGTGGAATCTGACTATATGGTTGCCCCCACTTTTTTCCTGGTGTTTTGCTGGTTTATGACTTAGTTGGACTGGGATCCTGCTATTCAGGGCCCCAGTCTATCTGCTTCCTCTATAAAATGGTTTCCATGTGCCTTAGGCACATCTCTGATTGGAATCTGGAGTGCCCTTGAAAGTCCCTAGTATATGGTATACTATGTACCCAGGGCATAGGTACCTCAGAGGCCTACCAGGGGCTGCAGCATGTATTGTGCCACCCCTGGAAGGCCATCCAAAATGACACCACAGGTCTGCTACTGCAGCCTGGGTAAGGTGGTGCATGCAGCCCTTACTGTGATATAGGTTACCTATATCACTACATACATACACACATATAAACCTATAAGTCACTCCTATGGCAGGCCTTATCAATCCTGAAGGCAGAGTGCGTGGTTCCTATGTGAGAGGGTGCCCCTGCATGAGCAGGGCCCCTCTGCAGCGTTCGGAGACCCTTCTCTGATGCTGTTTGTAGTGCAGCCTGACCATATACTCTTAAGCGCATTATAACCTCGCGTTAAAATGCTAACTTTGGGATGGCTGCACGGAAACATGTCGTGTTTGGTGTCAAACATCTTGGAATACTACCCCCCACCAGTTCTGGCGGCGGGGTAGCATTCCACCCTTCTAGAGGGAGAGACATGTACACACCGGCCTGCCCGGTAACTTCTTTCCAAGCCCTGGCATCACAAAATGGATGCCGCTGCCACAGACACGAGTCTGGCCTCCTGCTGCTGACCGAAACTCCGGCAGGGAGGCCTGGACAATAGGTTTCCTGTCCCAGGGAGGTGTAACCACCTCCCCAGACAGGATAGTGTGTATTGGGGCTGGGCGGGAGCACTCTCTGGTGCTTTGAAGTCCTGCACTGGGGGCACATTTGGTGTCCCTGTGCATACCCCAGTTCAAACCGGATCAGGGGCTTCCAGCCCCTGCTCTGTGCGCGAAACTGGACAAAGGGAAAGGGGTGTCACCACCCCTCTGCCCTGACCCTCCCATAGGTGGGTCCACAGAGTATGTCCAACCCCCTACCTTAGTATAAGTATGGGACCCCAGTCCTTAGGATTTTAGATTAACCTGGACGAAACTCTGACACAGAATCCTGGACCTTCGACGCTCTACTTCAAGATTAGAGGACTGAAGAATCTCCCTTGGGGTCAAGGAGTGACTCCCCTGCTTGGCAGGCACCAAAGAAGCAATTGTCCGATCTGCATCGCCAAAGCTCCCGCCGGACGCCGAAGTCTTTGCATCACCAGAGGTGGATTTTCAGACTTTTCCGAGGCTGCCCTGAGTCCCCAGCAAAGCTGAGGCCCGTAGCTGTCGTGGGTAATGTGAAACCGTGACCCCTGGACACCAAGCACATTTGCAAGTGCATCCTCTTCCTGGGCTCCCACGATGTTGTGCTTTGGGCTCCGAGTAGCCCCCGCCTCCAGCACCGACTGCACCGAAGATCACTGGCCTCCACTCCACGAGTGTCCCGTGAGCCAGCTCCAAGTGCGTCCACTCGAGGCTCCTTCACGGTTGCTAGTCCGTTGGCTAGTAGGCCCTCCCGAAGGCCAATCTTATCCTGCTTGGGCTTTCCTGGTTGCTCCAGGTGTGCCCTGACTTACCCTCGCTGGGTGAGTCCCTCAGACCTTGCTGGTCTGCACCACCATCCTTCTCCTATTTCCATGAGACTTGCCGTTGCCAAGGCTTGTTGGGTCCAATCCGGTCGCCGACACCTCAGCAAGTGACAGACGTCGTGGGTCAGCTCGAATCCAGCTCCTGGTCATCGTCGATGCCTCCTGGACCTCGTGGCTGAAGAGTCAAGATGACTGTCAACCTACCTGAAGCACCCGACATCGGTGGGCATTCGCTCATCGCCTTCCTGGTCACTGGCTAGTGACCCAGACTCTGTCCCCTCTGCTTTCAGGTTCTTCAGATCTTCGATCCACCTTTGGATCCACCCGAACACTTTCGACTTGGTCGCCAGCAGCACTTTGCAGCAGATCGCCATAGTAAACGACGACGAAACCCGACCCCGAAAGACACCTATGCACCCGGCTTGCCTGGGTGAGGTAACTCGAGTACTCCGTTGCTCCCCTGGGTATAGACTCTAGAACGACCTAGTTCTAAAGGGGTTTGCTCCAAGTCTTCCTCTAAGTGTCCCTTTTCTTTAAACTTCCAACCGCGACTTTCCCCATAGAAGTTAACGGCGATTCGCGGCTGTGTTCATACACTGCACGCGTCCCCCGTGGGTCCCCTGTGTCACTACCTTGGGTGGTTCCTTGTGGTCCAAGCACTTCTACAGGCTCTAGGCCTTGTGTCTAGCTCAGTCGTGGTTCTTATACCACTTTATTGGTATATGGTTTGAGTACGCCCCTAGGGCCCAAACGTGTATTTGTGCTATTACTGTTAATAACTAACTTATAATTTATGTACTTGAACTCTAGCCTCATAAAGAGACTAGAGGGGTGTGTTTAGCAATAAATACATATATTTTGAATATATACCTGGTGTGGTCCTCTTTCATTTGGTCACTCAAGAGATTATAGACTGGTAAAACAAGCTGCTTTACATTCCTTCAAGACTTAGCCTGAAGGCTGCTCTCCATAGCTACCACTAGGATAGCTTTCAATAAAGGTTGTCTTTAACCTATCTCCAATAAGGGGTTGTTTGGACTGGTGCAAGGTGCCCACTTTAATTAGTGGACAGCATATACCAGGCCAACTTCTCACACAATGCACTTGGGTTCTTTCATTATCTTTTTTCTTCTTGGTGTCGTAGCATTGGTTGCCAGAGCTACTGGGTGCATGCGGATCCTTGCTTTATACACATTCTTGAAGTGGTATAGTATGACTATTAGCATTCGAATCTCTTTCTTTTCCTCTTTCTGTCTTGATCCACACATTAAATCGGTGAACCTTTGGTATACCTACGTGTTTTGGTTTTCTGGCTCCTTTTTTCTCTTCATTAGTAATCGATATATTTCAATTTAATTCTTTTCCGTTGTGTTCCTTAGACCATTGGTTGAACTTGAGATTGAGCACCCTGCACAGTATTACAACTTGTGAGAACATATTCTATGCAGATGATGTCTTACCACTTAATATGATGCATTCATACAGCGCCCTGATGAAGGAAATGCTTATCCTTTAGCTATTTCCGAAACGTGTGTCGGCACACTTCTGTTGATATAAGCATCAATGAATATTTGATTAATTCAAATATAAAACATTGAATTGACAATTGTTGTTTGTATTTGTTGTGAATGTCTCTTTTTACTATGTATGTTTATTGTTCACTTGCTTTGATAGTGTGTTAGTTTTCAGATGTGTTGTTAGTTGTCCTATGTATCTCTTGTTTCACTCCATGTTATGTATGTTAGTGCTCTTGTATAGTGTTGTTGGTGGTGCTCCTAATTGTATCATATCAAAATGTTTCTACATATGTCTCGGTCTCAGAGTCTTTATGTACAAATGAATATATGTATATAAAAAGATTTACTAAAATATATTTTTATACTTTTGGCTAATAAACTTTAAAAACCACTGGTCTGTATTGGAACAGTTTATCTATCATGGAAGGATTGCTATGATCTAACTAATATGTCTGTGGAGAAGCTTTCTGTTGTTGTAAATTATTGTTCTCCCTTCTTTCTTCTCCACTGTCATTTAGTATATATCAGGGACCCTCTTGTGTTTTTCTTAAGTATAATGCATGTTTCACCAGCACCAAGATGTGACGGTGCTTGCTGTCAAAGACCTGGGCGGATGTGGTCATAACTCCTTTATTGTTTTCGTTTAGCCATTTCCGTCCAAGAGCCGGAAACATTGACTCCCAAGTAGATGGGGACGTGGGCCTTTCAGCTCCAGCCTCTTCCTCACAAACTCACAACCGCCCTTTATTACCCACCCCCTCTCATATTCCTTCCACCCTGTTCCATTCTTCTCTAACCATCCCTTTCTCCCTGTCACTCATGCACACTTCTCTCTAAAACCTGTTTCAATCTCTCTGTCTCTCACGCACATATCCTGCTCTGGTATCACGCTCTCTCCTGTCATGCATTATTCCCGACCCTTTACAGCAACTCCTTCCCTATTTTTTAATTACGGTTGCCATTTGTGGGATTTATTTTCCAACTCCCCTCCCATATTTCCCATTTCCTGGTTCTCCAGCACCACAAGGTCATTCAAATGGCAATAGCACTATGCCAATATGATAACTCCAATTCAAACAGAAAAACAAAAGTAAAACACATTGTCATTTACAACACCAATAGCCTTAACTTTAAAAAATGTGAGACCGATTGCATTGCAAATGCTTTCTATTACATATAGGTCACCCCTAAGGTAGGCCCTGGATAACCCATGGGCAGGGTGAATTGTATTTAAAAAGTAGGACATTCACTTTTAAGTTTTACATGTCCTGGTAGTGAAATACACTTACATTCATTGTTCACTACTGCAAGGCCTATCTCTCCCATATGATAACATTGGGATAGCCTCATTACATTTTATAAGTGTAATTTCCTAATTGGTCAGAGATGAAAATCCCAAAGGTGGTGTCTCTGAACTCACAATTTAAAAACACAAATGATGGTGAAGCTGGTTTTTAAATTGCAGTTCTGAAAATGATATTTTTAGAAAGTTGGCATTTTCCCTCTTTAGCCATTTGGTGCCTTCTGCCTGTCTCTGGAATATATGTCTGGGGTGGGTGACTGGCTTCCTGCATTCTCTCTAGACAGTCACACACAAAGGAAGGGTGGGTGTGCCTGGCTGATCATCTGCATGCAGATGGGCCATCCTGAGCAGGATAGGAGAGAGGAGCTGACACACCTGAAAGGGTTGTGTCCTGTCCCCACACAAAGGGTTGATCACCCCCCTGTAGTGTGTCTGGAGCCAGGGCAGGAAGGGGTAACCTCTGTGCACTTCTGGACCTGTGACTACTCTGCCAGGGAGAAGATCTGCTGTGCTGCTAAAAGAAGTGCCACTCTGCTCTACAGCTACTTTGCTGTGTTCCTGCCTTGCTGAACTGCCCTGCTGCCTGCTGCTCTGTGTGAGATTGACTGCATCACTTGAACCCTGAGTGAATACAAGGGCTTGCTGACTTGGCTCCTGTTGGCTAAGTCTCAGGGACACAAAAGACTTAGAACCCTCCTGTTCCGACTCTTGGACTCATCTGCTTGTGAGTCTGTTGTGACAAGTGGTGCCACCCCAGTCCTGGATCTTTGGAAGCAGATCTGGGCGTTTGCTTCAGTAAACCAACGCATTCTCTGTTGCAAGACCAGAATCAAATCATTGTTGCCGTTGCGGGATTCAGACTACCTCATCATACTCAGAACCACTGTATCGCCCTCGGAATCACTGCTTCGGAACCGATGCATCATTGCCACTGAGTGAAGATCGACTCATTACCTCTACAGCGTGGAGAAACCCGGTGCATCGCATTCAGAAACACCACACTTTGGAACCAACTCTTCGTTCGGGGAACCGAAGCATCACCGTAGTTGCGTGGAGAAATTTGGTGGAATACCTCAGCAGCATGGAATTTAGCGACGCACCTTGGTATCGAGATCAGCATCAATGTACTTTTGCTCTGTTGGCCCTCGTGGGTCCTGTATCCACCCCACACTCAATCACGGTCGGCCTGAACTCTTGACTTTGTCCCGGTCCAACGTGTCCTATTAACTCTACTTGCTTTTAAGTGCTATTTTTGCATTGAATCTTTAAAAATTCATATTGGATTTCTGTCGTTTTGGTCTTGATGCACTGGAATATACAAATTAAGCTAAAACATTCCATTGACGCAAGCATGATATAGGGTGAGGGAAGAAAAAGTGAGGGTGAGGACTTGGGGCTGGAATGTTTAGAATAAAAGGACATTAACTAAGGCAGGCTTCTCTGAGGTGAAGGCTCCAGGGACACTTGATCTGACCCTGATGGGCGTTCATTGTTCTTCTGTTCTAAGTGCTCTGGACTGAGAAGTGTCATTGTAAGGTGTGCATGGCTCTAAGCCACCCACACTGATCTGCCAGTTCAGAGCCATGGTTCTTTGCCACGTCTGCTTGCCTATAAACCCTGGTCCAGTGTCTATTCCTAGTTTACTCTTGGAAAGGGCTTTCAGTGGACTAAAAAAAGTGGGGGGGTCTCTAAAAGGGGTATGCCCAAAGAAGCATTATCAAGAATCCTTTACAAGGGTTGTGGCCTATGTAAATAGGGACAGGGCTTAACTCAAATGAGTCTAGAATGCCCACAAATTCATTAAGTCAATTAACAAACAATAACAGAAATAGGCAAGCAAAAACAGATTTATTTATTGGAAATTGGGCCAAACGCCCAGCTCACATGGCAGTATTTCCACAAAATATTGCAATTCACGCACCGTGGATTTAAGTAACGTTTGCATCAAGATTCTTTCCTTCCAATCACTGTATCCACAAACTTCTGTTAGACAATATTATATCAAGATTCCCACAGATCCTATTTGGGCGCCTTTTTAGGGGCATTAAGCACTATAGAAAAAGAAATACAATGCAGTACACTTTATGAGAATTACATTGCATAAAGTTGGAAAGAATTTCACCAGAGCTGAAATGCCCACCAAAAAGTAGCTTCAAAGGAAAATAACATGCAACGAGGGGCCAGAGGAGAAAGGAGGCTTTTTCCCATTTGTGTAAAAAAGCAGATTTACATTTTCCACGCAATCCCAGTCCTGCTGCAGTTCATAGTAAAATAAATCATGGAAACTAAAAATACACACAGCAATGACTTCATTTCCCATTTTTCAGACGAGAGACCAGACCAGAGTTCTTTTTTCACAAACACTTGTATTATTATTTGTTAGAAATGGGGGTCTCTAGTTGGCAGAGGTAGGTACCTTTGTCCAAATAGGGACCCTTCTTCCTAGTCAGGATAAGTGACTTACACTCCTAAAATAACCCCTGCTCACCCCCTTGGTAGCTTGGCATGAGCAGTCAGGATTATCTTAGAGGCGGTGTGTAAAGCATTTGCACATAACCGACAGTAACACAGTGTAAGTACTACAAAAGGACACCACACCAGTTTAGAAAAATATCCAATATTTTTATATACTTATGACAAGACCAAAAACGATAAAAATCCACAATACAGTACTTTAGAAATCTTCAGTTATCAAAATAACCTTGCAATAAAATTCCTTGAAGTCAATAGCTCTGTCCGGGGCTATCACGGCATTGTGTACAAACAAATCCAAACAGTTCTGGCCGACCGCGGCGTCGCGGGCCAGCTACGGTGTCAGGGAGACCCGCAAAACAGTACCTTTAGAAATGCAGGGCGTCTGCGACCTCTCGTTGAGCTTCCGAAAGTACGGCATCCACAGGCGTCTGTTCCGGAGGTCGGTGCAGGAGTCGTCAGGCCCTCGTAGTCACATCCTTTGCAGATCAAACTCCTTGCGGTTGAAGTCAGGAGCACTGGCGTCGTCAGGTGTTGGGTGCAGCGGTGCGAAGTGCAGCAGTGCGGCGTGCGGTGCCCTCAGGTCGCGGTGCGAGCAGCGGCTCGGTGGCAGCGTCAGGTGGCATCGTCGGTGAGACCAGGGTTGCGGTGCGAAGTGATGCAGTGCTCGTCGCGGTGCTGGTAGGTCACGGTGCAAGCATCAGCGGCGCCGTGGCTGAATCGCTGTTGTCGGCTGACAAACTGGAGTCGATGGCGCCGGCGTCGGTAGGCCAAGGCTGCAGTGCGGGATGAGGGCGGTGCATTGTGTAACTTTATGAGCGTTGCCCTCGAACCATGGTACAAGCAGAGGTGTTGATTTTGGCATGAAGCGGGTCGTCGGGGATACCAAAGCGGCATCGTGAAGCAGGGTGGTGCGAAGTGCGGTACTCACAGGTCGCGGTGCGAGCAGCGGCAGGGTGGTGGCGTCAGATGGTGTCGTCGGTGAGACCAGGGTCACGGTGCGGCGTTGCGGCGGTGCCTTCAGGACACGGAGTCAGCAGCGGTCTCGTAGATGACGCCAGGTTGCTTTTCTTCTGTTGAAGCACAAAACACACAGTCCCCAGTGCTGAGGGCAGAAGAACTTGAAGTCTTTGCTGTTCCTGAGACTTCTTGAACAGGGGGCAAGCTCTACCTCAAGCCCTTGGAGATACCCAAAGAAAGAAGTTGTAGAAAGTTCAGTCCAGTCCTTTTACTGCCCAAGACAGAAGCAGCCACAGCAGGCCAACACAGCAAAGCACTCAGCAAAGTGGTAGTTCCTCCTAACAGCTTCTCCAGCTCTTCTTCTTGGCAGTCTTCTTGGTCCAAAAGAGTTCTAAAATTCAGGGGTTTGGGACCCAGTTTTTATAGACCCAAATTCTTTGTCCTCTCAGGCAGAGAGTGTCTGTGCCCAGTCAGAACCACTTCTGTCCTCTCTGGTGTAGCTTCCTGGCAGGAGGTGGAGACAGCATTGTCAGAGGCAGACCAGGCCCATTCAGGTGAAAGGAAATCTCCTCCCCCTCCAAAATCCAGACAGTCAATCCACAAACCAAGCAGAGGCCTACTGGATGGCTGAGCAAGAAAATACCTACTTTCTAAAAGTGGTATTTTCAAACACAGAATGTAAAAATCACCTTCACTAAAAGATGCATCTTTAGATTCTGAGTTCAGGCATACTAAACTTTATTTTTCCACCTTGTTCCCAGGGCCAGTTATGTTTATAAGATGTTATAAACAAACTCCCCATTCTGTCCTATGGGAACAGGTAGCCTTGCAATAGTGAAAAACAAAGTTGGCAGTAATTCACTATCAGGACATGCCACACACACCAGGGCATGTCCTACCTTTCACATACACTGCACCCTGCCGACAGGGGTACCTTGGGCCTACCTTAGGAGTGACTGACATGTAAGAAAAGGGAAGGTTAGGGCCTGGCAAGTGGGTACACTTGCAAAGTCCACATGGCAGTCCCAGACTGCACACATGCTCTGTTACATTTACAGGCTGCTTGTGTGGGTGGCACAATCCAGTGCTGCAGCCCACTAGCAGCATTTAATTTACAGGCCCTGGCACACTCAGTGTACTTTACTAGGGACTGACAAGTAAATCAAACATGGCAATCATGGAAACATCAATCCATAATAACAATTTACAACAGGAGGACTTGCACTTTAACACTGATCAGCAGTGAGAAAGTGCGCAGAGACACTAAACCAGCAAAAACAGAGTCAAAACCGGGCGGTTAGAAAGCAAAAAGTCAGGGGAAACATGCCAAAATATGCCAAAGCTAACACATGTCCCCTCCAGCTGAAAGTAGGGAGAACTACCCAACCACCTGGAAGTTCTCTTCACTAAGGCGGAAGAACCTGGACAGACCATCTGCGTTGGTGTGTTCTGTGCCAGGGCGGTATTCCACTGTAATGTCCATTCCCTGTAGGGAGATGGACCACCTCAACAGTTCTGGATTCTCACCCCTCATATGCATCAACCATCTGAGGGGCCTGTGGTCCGTCTGAACCCGGAAGTGAGTCCAAAACAGGTAGAGCCTCAGCCTCTTCAGTGCCCAGACCACAGCAAAAGCTTCCCTTTCTATGGTACTCCACCTCTGTTTCCTGGGGAGTAGTCTCCTGCTAAGGAAGCCTACACGCTGGTCTAGGCCCTCTTTGTTCAGTTGTGAGAGCACCGCTCCCACACCATGCTCTGAAGTGTCGGTCTGCACGACGAATTCCTTGGAGAAGTCGGATGCCTTGAGCACGGGCGCCGTGCACATGGCGGCCTTCAGGGCATCAAAACCCTTTTGGCAGGACTCAGTCCAGATCACCTTCTTGGGCTGCTTCCTGGAAGTCAGCTCTGTTAAGGTGCCAACAATGGTGCCATAGCCCTTAACAAACCTCCTGTAGTAACCGGTGAGACCTAAAAAGGCTCTCACCTCTGTCTGGATCTTAGGGGGCTCTCAAGCCAGAATGCTGTCAATCTTTGCCTGTAGGGGCGCCACCTGGCCGCTTCCTACCTGTTGTCCCATGTACACCACTGAACCCTGCCCGATCTGGCACTTGCTGGCCTTGATCGTGAGGCCTGCCCTCTGCAGAGCCCTCAACACTTCACCGAGGTGCTGCAAGTGTTCTTCCCAGCTGGAACTGAACACTGCAATGTCATCCAGGTATGCGGCACTGAAATCCTCCAGTACAGCCAACACCTGGTTGACCAACCTTTGAAAGGTGGCAGAGGCATTCTTCAACCCAAAGGGCATCACCCGGAACTGGTAATGTCTTTCCCGGGTTGAAAATGCTGACCTCTCCTTGGCCCATCAGTTAAGGCAATCTGCCAGTACCCAGATGTTAAATCAAATGTACTGAGGAACCTGGCAACTCCCAACTGATCAATGAGCTCATCAGCTCTGGGGATGGGGTGTGCGTCAGTCCTGGTGACGGTGTTGAGCCCACGGTAGTCCACACAAAACCGCAGTTCTGGAGTGGCACTGGGTGAGGCAGCCTTTGGGACCAAGACCACTGGGCTGGCCCAAGGACTGTTGGAGGGCTTGATCACCCCTAACGCCAACATCTTAGAGACCTCCTCTTTGAGGCTGGCCCTGACCCAGTCAGTCAGCCTGTAAATCTTGTGTTTTACAGGAGGGCTGTCACCAGTGTCCACATCGTGGGTACACCAGTCAGTAACACCTGGGGTCAGAGAGAACAGTGGGGCAAACTGTCCCAACAACTGGTAACAGTCGCTATGCTGCTCTGGGGTCAGTGTAGGGGAGAGGATCACACCTTTCACTGACCCATCGTGCTCCTTGGTGGACAGGAGGTCAGGGAGAGGCTCACTCTCCTCTTCCACCCCATCATCTGTCGACAAGAGCATGCTCAGTTTGGACTGCTCTAAGTGGGCTTGAGGCGGTTCACGTGGAGGACCCTCAAAGGGTTCCTTGGAGTCTGCAAATTCACCAGGTAGGTGACATCACTTTTGCGCTCCACCACCTCAAACGGCCCAGTCCACTTTTCCTGCAAGGCACAAGGTTCTACTGGGGCAATGACCCACACTTATTGGCCAGGCTGAAATTTGACCAGAGTGGCACTCTGGTCATACCACTTCTTCATTTCTTCCTGGCTTGCTTCCTGGTTCACCTGAGCGAGTTTCCTGAAGCAGGCAGTTTGGTTTCTGAAGGCCAGCATGTAACTAAACACATCCTGGGGAGTTTTGCTGGGAGCTGCCTCCCAGCCTTCCTTCACCAAACTCAGAGGTCCTCTTACAGGGTGACCATACAGAAGCTCAAAAGGACTGAACCCTCAAGACTTCTGTGGCACCTCCCTGTATGCAAAGAGAAGGCATGGCAAGAGGACGTCCCACTTACGCCTCATGGGTTCTTATAGACCCTTAATCATGCCCTTCAAGGTCTGATTGAATCTCTCCACCAGACCGTTATCTTGTGGGTGGTAAGGAGTGGTGAACTTGTAGGTTACACCACACTCCTTCCACAGGGATGTCATATACTTGGATAAGAAATTGGTCCCACGGTCAGAAACCACCTCTCTGGGGAAACCCACGCGGGAAAAGATCCCCATTAACGCCCGGCCCACCACTGGTTCCGTCGTTGTCCTGAGAGGGATTGCCTCCGGGTACCGGGTGGCATGGTCCACCAAGACCAGGATGTACTTGTTTCCCATGGCTGTCTTGGGATCCAGTGGCCCCACAATGTCCATCCACACCCTTTCAACTGGAAAAGGGTGGAGAGGAGCTTTGACCTTCCTCTTACTTTTACCACTTGCCTGGCAAGTTTGGCAAGACCTGCAGTGTCCATCTGACTGCCTTTGCATTTGGGGCAAAAGAAGTGGGTGACAAGCCTGTCAAAGGTCTTGTCCCGCCCCAAATGTCCTGCCAAAGGCACGTCTGAGCCAGACCCAGTAGGAAGGTCCTGAAGCGCTGGGGTGCCACCAGCACACGGGCTGACCCAGGCTCAGCGACCTTAGGCTCACTATACAGGAGACCATTCTCCCAGTAGATCCAATGTGATCCGGACTGATCACTGTAGGAGAGTAGAATCTGCCACTTATGGTTACCCCCACTTTTTGCTGGTGTATCACTGTTTTTCGACTTTAGTCTGGCTGGGGCCCTGCTATTCAGGACCCCAGCCTAGCTGCTTCCTCTCTAAATTGATTCCCTGTACTTTAGGTACATCAAAGATTGGATTCTGGAGTGCCCTTATAAGTCCCTAGTATATGGTATACTATGTACCCAGGGCATAGGTACCCCAGAGGCCTACCAGGGGCTAAAGCATGTATTGTGCCACCCCTGGCAGGCCATCCAAAATGAAACCACAGGACTGCTACTGCAGCCTGGGTAAGGTGGTGCATGCACCCCTTGCAGAGATATAGGTTCCCTATATCTCACCTAACACTGCACATAGAAACCTATCAGTCACCCCTATGACAGGCATTATCAATCCTGAAGGCAGGGTGCTTGGTTATATGTGAGAGGGTGTCCATGCATGAGCAGGGAGAGACATGACAGCACCGGTATACCCGGTACCAACTAAACAGAGTCTGGCATCACAAAATGGATGCTGCAGCCACAGACAAGAGTCTGGCCTCCTGCTGCTGACCGAAACTCCGGCAGTGGAGGCC
>CAWUFW010029162.1:0-19675 GCA_963921515.1 Calotriton arnoldi | reverse complement strand
ATAAGAATGTGGGGTATTGTTTCAAGGCATACTCTAAAATAGTAGATGAGGTGAAGGCACGCAGGTTACAAATGACAACTTCAAATAAATAAACCTTAAGTTGGTAAGTTCAGCATTTCAACTGACAGGAAACCCCATACCTCAAAGAAAATCACAAGATAAGGAGAGCTGTGTGTTATATATGATAGTTCTAAGTTTTTCCTGAAGAGAGAGAACTCCGCTGAATCTGTCTCACAGCAATATCTGGAGAAGTGGAATTTTACTCATCCTCAAAAACCGAATAAGAAGCAAAATAAATGGAAAAAGCATTGTCTTTAAATCAGGATTTTACTGCTACATTTTCAAATATATGTAAATGAGCTTCCCTTCAAGTGTGGTTAAAATTCAACGACCGCTCACATTCAGACAGTAAGCAATACGCATCTCATTAAAATGGCAGGCGTCTCCTCACGGGGAGCTGCCTTGACGAGGAGAGCGAATTAGAAGAGATGTGGGTCGCGAAGCTTAAAAAGACTTACTGCTGTGGAATCAGCAACGTTTCCTACGCTTGCAACCCGATTTTGAGCAGTCTTCGAGCACCACAGAAGGTGTCGCTGCTGGTGGTTCCCGTGTCGTCCCGAGAGAGTTACTCAGACGCCACCATCATCCGCGGGCGCTAGCCACACCCCCCCAACTATAACTTTGCTTTAACCTTTGTTTTTTCAGTAAATTAGAGATTTTATTAAGATAAAGAAACAATCTAAAGCAATTTCGTTTTAAGTAAGGCAAACCTCTGGTTTTGTCAAAGGGTCAGATACCAAAATATAAATGCCACCCCAGTTAAAACAGCTCCAGCATGGAGTGCTTTCAAAATAATGGTGAGCACTGCTGAAGTCATGCATTCAATGACCCAAGAGACTTACATTTAAAAAATATAAAAACACTTTCCTGGGGGGCTGCTATGCTGCTTGCAGTCTACCACAACAGTTTTGAGATTTGTAGTTGTTGCCTCTCCGTGGGGCACCACGGCAACCACCATTTTATGAAAAAAGCCCATGATGGGCATTATAAGGCACTCCCGGGAGGCAGCAGTGAATATCAATGAGTGGCCTTGCTGCTTCAATAGTAAAGTGGTGAGGCTGTGACTTTTTCTTTAATATACTTATTTTGTTTTATTTTTTTAAACAGCAGCGGGTAAGCCAACTCCTGCGCTGATCCTGTCATTTTATTTATTTATGTATTTATTGTTTAAGAAGGAGCCTCAGTCCCATCTGGTGCACCTACAACATCCATGCATGTTGGGGACCAGCACCCCACCACAGGCAATCAACCCCCTGGAAGTAGCAACGACACCACAGGCATAAAACCTCCCGCTGCACACAGCCTTCAGCCATTTGCAGCATGGCGGTTTTCTGCTGGGCCTGGCCTCCAGCCACACCCTGTGGTCAACCCTGCTGCAGGTGACCAACCCCCCACTGTGCATGCCCTATGACCACGCCCTACACCCAACCCATGTGGGTGGCCAACTCTGCTGTGGGCAGTCAAATTCAGCAATGCTTAGTGGGGATTGGCCACAGGACCTGGCCTTTAGCTGGGCTTGAACCCAACTCTCGCAAACACCTATCTCCTCTCAAACACCAAACCCACATTTAATTTTGTATACATATATTTGTTTTGAGGAACTGGTTTATAGCATGTTTAGTTTGCAGGAGTTATCACTTTTATTTCCATTTACAGAGAGTTGGTTAAACAGAGATGTTATCAAGGTATATCCATTCTCTAGTACAGTTAAACATACAATGCTTAATGGCATATTGCCTAAAACGTTTCTTTGTTCTTTAAGTATTCCCTGCACCCTAGACCATGAGAAATGACAAGGCAGTGTGATAGGTATTTCTGTTTTCTCTTTTATACCTTACCTCTTTCCGTGCTTCAAACACTGGCCATCATATTTGTGTGTTTATGGTCAATAGTGAGGTTGATGAGAGATGACAAAAAGCATCTTTCTTGTTGCTGCACCCTCATAGAGCCAGTCTGCCCTAAGCTTCGTTTGAAGAAGCTGAGTGGACATATGTGCCCTTTTTATACTCCAAAGCACATTAAAGAAGAGGTTAAAAGGTAAGAAATAATCAGTAAAACTGTTCTTAGTAGCAGGGTAGCGATAACTGATTGTGCTACATTATCGGAATCAAGCTATTTGATTGGGTTTGGATTATTAAACCATTCTCAACACTTATAAGATTTTTCCCATTAAAAATAAAGTGCAACTAATGTATGTTAATGGTACACCACATTCACGTAAGTATAAAAAACGTATGAGTCAGTAAAATACAAGTGTAGAGTCAGTGTGTGTGTGTGTGTGCGTGCGTGCGCGTGTGTGTGTGGGGGGGTGTGTCTGTGTGTGTGTACACGCTTATCTTATTCATCCAAATGATTTCTCTTAAGTCACTATTGTAAGTGTTCTTCAGGATGTGTCAGAAGACGGGTCAAGGAAACTCCAAGAATGAACTCGGAGAGAATTCTAACTTGGGGAATTCTAACACATTTCAGTATACATGGGGAATGGGGAAATGATGAAGTTTAGATAAAAATAATTTGGTGATAACTTTAAAGAACGTGTCATTGCAAATTGAGAAACCTTTTGTAATTTCTTATGAAATCTTGGAGCCTCAATACCACCTTTTACAATGAAGTGGCAGAGCGCCTCCTTGGCTTAACGTCACGCTCTGCCACTTCTGAAACGCAGGGCTGCACCATATTTACAAGAATATGGTGCAGCCCTGCATTTCCCCCTGCGCTGGTGCTAAATTTAGCAGCCTACCGCCAATGCAGGCACCCTTGCATCTTAGTGCAAGGGTGTCTGCATTGAGGGGAAGATTGTTCATGTGCAGGAAGAGACTCCTTCCTGCACATAAACAATCAATGGACTTTTGCTGTTTCTATGTGTGCTGCACAAAGCAGCACATATCGAAACAGCAAAAACAAGGAGAAATAAACCATTTCTCCTCGTTTCACCTGTTTAAGACCAGGTTTACCCTGGACTTAATTTTGGCACTGCCTCCTATTTACTCTGCCCTTGTTAATAAGGGTCAGCGTCAATATCAATGGGTGTTGCGGTGGAACGCCCACCGCAACACCCATTGCCCTCCCCTTTCATGCTAAGTATAGGGTGAAAGGGTGCCTTCTTTACAAGGCAGCGTTAAGTCAGGTTAAGTGGCTTAACGCTGCCTTGTAAATAAGCAAAAGCACATATCGCCACAGGAACGTCACTAAAAGTGACGTTCCTGTGATGATAGGGCTTGTACATATGCCCCAAAATGACTTCACTTTTGCTTTTTGCTGCTCCCGACAGCTCAACGAGGCCCCCTAACTGAAGTCAGTTAATTAATGCTGTAGACTTTCTAGGCGCAAAACTGAGGGACATATTTACAAAACAATAGCACAGCGTGGTGCCGCAAGCAATTTTTCTATGCCGAACTGCGTCATTGTCTTAGTGCAGGAATGCGTCGTATTTTCAAGAATAAGGCACATTCCTGTAATCACCCCTGTGCCAGTGCACAAACAACAGCTGTGCGCCAACTTAGACACCCTTGCACCATGGTGCAAGGGTGCCTGCCTTGCAGGGATGATTGTTGTTGTGCAGGAAGGGACACCTTCCTGTACAAAAACAATCATCCATGGTGTTTTGCTCCTTCTATGTGTGCTGCAGCACACATAGAAAGAAAAAAAATGAGGACGAATAAAAGTATTTCTCCTCGTAGCACCTCCCTTACGCCTCTCCTGGGGAGGTGTAAGTTTTTGGCGCTGTCTCAGATTTACAATTCCTTGTAAATCTGGGGCAGTGTCAAACAGCCATGGGTGTTGCAGGGAACGCCCACAGCAACATGAAATTGCACGCCCCTTTAATGCAGAAAACTGCATCAAAGGAAAACATATCTACAAGGCCGCATTAAGCCACACAAAGTGGCTTAACGCTGCCTTGTAAATATATGCAAAAGAAACAATTGATGGACGGAATGCTGGACAATGCAAACATTCACCCCCAGTCACAAGGATCTGGGTTAAATCCATCATTCTTTGCTCACCACACCACCCCAGTTTGGACCCAGCCATATGCAAATCAGTCTTGACCCTGTTCCTTGTGGGAACAGTCCAGCCCGAACTGCCAAGCCAAGTCCTCCCTGGACCGGAAACAAGCATCCTGGGACCGGTTTCGGGGCATCACCCTTCTTCAGCCAGGCTAGCTTGAATCCAGTGGTGTAGTGAGCACGGGACCCACGTCTGGGCATACCCTTCCCACTTAGGGCGACAAATGCAAAAGAAACAATTGATGGACGGAATGCTGGACAATGCAAACATTCACCCCCAGTCACAAGGATCTGGGTTAAATCCATCATTCTTTTGCTCACCACACCACCCCAGTTTGGACCCAGCCATATGCAAATCAGTCTTGACCCTGTTCCTTGTGGGAACAGTCCAGCCCGAACTGCCAAGCCAAGTCCTCCCTGGACCGGAAACAAGCATCCTGGGACCGGTTTCGGGGCATCACCCTTCTTCAGCCAGGCTAGCTTGAATCCAGTGGTGTAGTGAGCACGGGACCCACGTCTGGGCATACCCTTCCCACTTAGGGCGACAAATGCAAAAGAAACAATTGATGGACGGAATGCTGGACAATGCAAACATTCACCCCCAGTCACAAGGATCTGGGTTAAATCCATCATTCTTTTGCTCACCACACCACCCCAGTTTGGACCCAGCCATATGCAAATCAGTCTTGACCCTGTTCCTTGTGGGAACAGTCCAGCCCGAACTGCCAAGCCAAGTCCTCCCTGGACCGGAAACAAGCATCCTGGGACCGGTTTCGGGGCATCACCCTTCTTCAGCCAGGCTAGCTTGAATCCAGTGGTGTAGTGAGCACGGGACCCACGTCTGGGCATACCCTTCCCACTTAGGGCGACAAATGCAAAAGAAACAATTGATGGACGGAATGCTGGACAATGCAAACATTCACCCCCAGTCACAAGGATCTGGGTTAAATCCATCATTCTTTTGCTCACCACACCACCCCAGTTTGGACCCAGCCATATGCAAATCAGTCTTGACCCTGTTCCTTGTGGGAACAGTCCAGCCCGAACTGCCAAGCCAAGTCCTCCCTGGACCGGAAACAAGCATCCTGGGACCGGTTTCGGGGCATCACCCTTCTTCAGCCAGGCTAGCTTGAATCCAGTGGTGTAGTGAGCACGGGACCCACGTCTGGGCATACCCTTCCCACTTAGGGCGACAAATGCAAAGAAACAATTGATGGACGGAATGCTGGACAATGCAAACATTCACCCCCAGTCACAAGGATCTGGGTTAAATCCATCATTCTTTTGCTCACCACACCACCCCAGTTTGGACCCAGCCATATGCAAATCAGTCTTGACCCTGTTCCTTGTGGGAACAGTCCAGCCCGAACTGCCAAGCCAAGTCCTCCCTGGACCGGAAACAAGCATCCTGGGACCGGTTTCGGGCATCACCCTTCTTCAGCCAGGCTAGCTTGAATCCAGTGGTGTAGTGAGCACGGGACCCACGTCTGGGCATACCCTTCCCACTTAGGGCGACAAATGCAAAAGAAACAATTGATGGACGGAATGCTGGACAATGCAAACATTCACCCCCAGTCACAAGGATCTGGGTTAAATCCATCATTCTTTTGCTCACCACACCACCCCAGTTTGGACCCAGCCATATGCAAATCAGTCTTGACCCTGTTCCTTGTGGGAACAGTCCAGCCCGAACTGCCAAGCCAAGTCCTCCCTGGACCGGAAACAAGCATCCTGGGACCGGTTTCGGGGCATCACCCTTCTTCAGCCAGGCTAGCTTGAATCCAGTGGTGTAGTGAGCACGGGACCCACGTCTGGGCATACCCTTCCCACTTAGGGCGACAAATGCAAAAGAAACAATTGATGGACGGAATGCTGGACAATGCAAACATTCACCCCCAGTCACAAGGATCTGGGTTAAATCCATCATTCTTTTGCTCACCACACCACCCCAGTTTGGACCCAGCCATATGCAAATCAGTCTTGACCCTGTTCCTTGTGGGAACAGTCCAGCCCGAACTGCCAAGCCAAGTCCTCCCTGGACCGGAAACAAGCATCCTGGGACCGGTTTCGGGGCATCACCCTTCTTCAGCCAGGCTAGCTTGAATCCAGTGGTGTAGTGAGCACGGGACCCACGTCTGGGCATACCCTTCCCACTTAGGGCGACAAATGCAAAAGAAACAATTGATGGACGGAATGCTGGACAATGCAAACATTCACCCCCAGTCACAAGGATCTGGGTTAAATCCATCATTCTTTTGCTCACCACACCACCCCAGTTTGGACCCAGCCATATGCAAATCAGTCTTGACCCTGTTCCTTGTGGGAACAGTCCAGCCCGAACTGCCAAGCCAAGTCCTCCCTGGACCGGAAACAAGCATCCTGGGACCGGTTTCGGGGCATCACCCTTCTTCAGCCAGGCTAGCTTGAATCCAGTGGTGTAGTGAGCACGGGACCCACGTCTGGGCATACCCTTCCCACTTAGGGCGACAAATGCAAAAGAAACAATTGATGGACGGAATGCTGGACAATGCAAACATTCACCCCCAGTCACAAGGATCTGGGTTAAATCCATCATTCTTTTGCTCACCACACCACCCCAGTTTGGACCCAGCCATATGCAAATCAGTCTTGACCCTGTTCCTTGTGGGAACAGTCCAGCCCGAACTGCCAAGCCAAGTCCTCCCTGGACCGGAAACAAGCATCCTGGGACCGGTTTCGGGGCATCACCCTTCTTCAGCCAGGCTAGCTTGAATCCAGTGGTGTAGTGAGCACGGGACCCACGTCTGGGCATACCCTTCCCACTTAGGGCGACAAATGCAAAAGAAACAATTGATGGACGGAATGCTGGACAATGCAAACATTCACCCCCAGTCACAAGGATCTGGGTTAAATCCATCATTCTTTTGCTCACCACACCACCCCAGTTTGGACCCAGCCATATGCAAATCAGTCTTGACCCTGTTCCTTGTGGGAACAGTCCAGCCCGAACTGCCAAGCCAAGTCCTCCCTGGACCGGAAACAAGCATCCTGGGACCGGTTTCGGGGCATCACCCTTCTTCAGCCAGGCTAGCTTGAATCCAGTGGTGTAGTGAGCACGGGACCCACGTCTGGGCATACCCTTCCCACTTAGGGCGACAAATGCAAAAGAAACAATTGATGGACGGAATGCTGGACAATGCAAACATTCACCCCCAGTCACAAGGATCTGGGTTAAATCCATCATTCTTTTGCTCACCACACCACCCCAGTTTGGACCCAGCCATATGCAAATCAGTCTTGACCCTGTTCCTTGTGGGAACAGTCCAGCCCGAACTGCCAAGCCAAGTCCTCCCTGGACCGGAAACAAGCATCCTGGGACCGGTTTCGGGGCATCACCCTTCTTCAGCCAGGCTAGCTTGAATCCAGTGGTGTAGTGAGCACGGGACCCACGTCTGGGCATACCCTTCCCACTTAGGGCGACAAATGCAAAAGAAACAATTGATGGACGGAATGCTGGACAATGCAAACATTCACCCCCAGTCACAAGGATCTGGGTTAAATCCATCATTCTTTTGCTCACCACACCACCCCAGTTTGGACCCAGCCATATGCAAATCAGTCTTGACCCTGTTCCTTGTGGGAACAGTCCAGCCCGAACTGCCAAGCCAAGTCCTCCCTGGACCGGAAACAAGCATCCTGGGACCGGTTTCGGGGCATCACCCTTCTTCAGCCAGGCTAGCTTGAATCCAGTGGTGTAGTGAGCACGGGACCCACGTCTGGGCATACCCTTCCCACTAAGGCGACAAATGCAAAAGAAACAATTGATGGACGGAATGCTGGACAATGCAAACATTCACCCCCAGTCACAAGGATCTGGGTTAAATCCATCATTCTTTTGCACACCACACCACCCCAGTTTGGACCCAGCCATATGCAAATCAGTCTTGACCCTGTTCCTTGTGGGAACAGTCCAGCCCGAACTGCCAAGCCAAGTCCTCCCTGGACCGGAAACAAGCATCCTGGGACCGGTTTCGGGGCATCACCCTTCTTCAGCCAGGCTAGCTTGAATCCAGTGGTGTAGTGAGCACGGGACCCACGTCTGGGCATACCCTTCCCACTTAGGGCGACAAATGCAAAAGAAACAATTGATGGACGGAATGCTGGACAATGCAAACATTCACCCCAGTCACAAGGATCTGGGTTAAATCCATCATTCTTTTGCTCACCACACCACCCCAGTTTGGACCCAGCCATATGCAAATCAGTCTTGACACTGAGCCTCATGGGAACAGTCCAGCCCTAACTACCAAGCCATGTCTTTCCTGGACCGGAAACAAGCATCCTGGGACCGGTTTCGGGGCATCACCCTTCTTCAGCCAGGCTAGCTTGAATCCAGTGGTGTAGTGAGCACGGGACCCACGTCTGGGCATACCCTTCCCACTTAGGGCGACAAATGCAAAAGAAACAATTGATGGACGGAATGCTGGACAATGCAAACATTCACCCCCAGTCACAAGGATCTGGGTTAAATCCATCATTCTTTGCTCACCACACCACCCCAGTTTGGACCCAGCCATATGCAAATCAGTCTTGACCCTGTTCCTTGTGGGAACAGTCCAGCCCGAACTGCCAAGCCAAGTCCTCCCTGGACCGGAAACAAGCATCCTGGGACCTGTTTCGGGGCATCACCCTTCTTCAGCCAGGCTAGCTTGAATCCAGTGGTGTAGTGAGCACGGGACCCACGTCTGGGCATACCCTTCCCACTTAGGGCGACAAATGCAAAAGAAACAATTGATGGACGGAATGCTGGACAATGCAAACATTCACCCCCAGTCACAAGGATCTGGGTTAAATCCATCATTCTTTTGCTCACCACACCACCCCAGTTTGGTGAATGTATGACATTGTTCTGCATTCTGTCCATCAACTGTTGTTTTTGCATTTGTCACCCCGAGTGGGACGGGTATGCCCAGACGTGGGTCCCGTGCTCTCCATGCCACTGGAATCAAGCTATCCTGGCTGAAGAGGGGTGAAACCCCGAAACCGGTCCTAGGATGGCTGTTTCCAGTCCAGGGAGGACCTGGCTTGGCAGTTCGGGCTGGACTGTTCCCATGAGGCACAGGGTCAAGACTGATTTGCATATGGCTGGGTTCAAACTGGAATGGCATGGTGAGCAAAAAAACGATGGATTTAGGCCCAGATCTCTGTACTGGGGTGAATGTATGACATTGTTCTGCATTCTGTCCATCAACTGTGTTTTTTGCCTTGTAAATATAGAGCAGAACACAACGCCACTGAAGCATTGCAAAATGTGACACTCCGGTGGCACAGGGCCCTTGTAAATGAGGCCCTGAATCTCTAACCCACCTTATCCTTCCTTGGCTGCCATACACCTAGTAGAATGCAGACATTTCTACTGATACCTTGGTTCCGTTGTATGAACACCATCATATGAACATTTAATCGACTACTCACTTGAAGCCAGCATGCTGTCAAGGCACTGACAGTTATCCAACTTGTCGCATCCGGGAAACACTGGAAGAGCTGACCCTTGATAAGGCAATGCCCGGGAGAATCCAAAGTTGATGCCCCCTATTACTGGTCCACTTAAATTATCTATGTGTCCCAGGTCGGAGCGAGACTTGTACATGCAGTTTATGCACCACTCTGGATGTCAGCGCCCTGGGCGTGGGCCCAGCTCGCAGCAAATGCTAAACACCGGAGCCCTCAACATACTGTCCAGTCCCAATTCATACTATAACTGTGTTTTATTGTGCTAGCGTGTTTAGTCATATGCATTATTGTTATTCTTATGTGATTACATTTACACAATGAATGATCTTAATTGATTTACAATGAAACATTTTATAGCTATCTCTCAGTGGCGTAACATAGGCCCCCGCAGCCCTGCGGTGTGGGGGGGCCCGAGCTCCGGGGGGGCCCCCTCAGCACAGAACCCTTGCCTAAGAGCTCTTGACTGATTCCGGAGGGGGGCCCCTCCATGTACTTTGCAGGGGGGCCCCTAAAGTTTTGTTACGCCACTGCTGTCTCGATGAACATGCGTTCAGCACATTCTCGGTGGCGCTGGAACAATTTTTAGAGTAGGGTGCTGGCCAATAACGTTACCTTACAAAAGGCAAAAAACACAACAAAAGCTGCCAGAAGAAAAACATTAGAAGGGCCCCTTTATTGTTCATTCTCCATTTAAACTGTTTCCAATTTTATGGGAGTGCTACAGCACCTCCCCCACCCCTAGTTCAAGCGCCACTGCTTGTTCTGCTATTACTTAGAAGGAATTTACAGATGCTTATAAGTGCACTTCTCACGGTCAACTGCTCACATGTATTAAATCCTAAGCGGTCAGGTGTCTGCCCTTCAAAGAAAGTGTTGGAAGAAGCACAAATTGCCCCAGTTTACCGAGCGGGGCAGGAAAACTAAACATATTATGAGGACATTATTTTAAGTGAGAAAAGAAAGGATTTCTTTAGGTAATTAAAATATGTGCATAATTTAGAAATCCTAAGCTAGTGGTTTTTACTCATTGCCTTAAATAAACAAATTATGGACTAGGAAAACGTGTTTGCTTTTTGTAATTCTGTGAATGTTCATCAGAGTATTACGTTGTACTCTGGGATGCAAAGGCTTAGTAAATGTCCTAAAAAGGTGTCACTTTTAAAAACAGCCAAAACTGGTGTCAATTAGTAATACCTTAAGAGAGGCCTAAGCATCTACATTGCATCTCCATTCAAAATACAGTGAGCCCAGTCTACTAAGACGTCTTCATTTTTAAGAAGGCCTTAAAATTGTTTAAACTGTGGAAAGATGGGCCTAATTATCAAAGATTTGATGTATTTTAAGACAGTTCTTGCCTTATTTTCAAACTCTTGCCCTGATTGCGATGTGTTGCGGAATGGGAACCGACTGACTTTGGTCGGTGTTTCCCACCACATCATTTGGATGTAACCGCAGTCGGAAACATCCATTTTTTATGGGAGCTTGTGCGGAGGGCAGACATGTTTGGAAAAACAGATTTTTCCAAACATCCCTGCACCGAGTGGCAGGCAGGCCTTTCTGGCTGGTCGACGGGCTCCTTGAGCTCGTCGGAACTGCGTCGGAATCCGCAGCCAGTTAAGACTATGACCGTCGTCATTATAATACGGCGTTCAGACTGTAAACCTACAATGTCGGTCGGAAAGCCTCCAACCAGAGGTCGAAGGGTTTCTGACCGACATTGCAATTAGGCCCTACATGTTCTCCATTCTTTAAATTGACTTAAATTAAGCCAGAAAAAAATCTTTGCAAATGAAGCTTATTCTTTCGTGCTTAATGTTATGTAAGACTGTCTTAATTCTGGATTTTGTATCAATAGATGAGGTCCACGTTTCTAAACTTTGCACAGTCCATTTGAAATTGTTCTGACATCATTTTACTTTGCAGTGATGTTTACACCAACAATGATTTGATCTATGACTTTAGTCCATCTTTGGTGCTTTGTAAAATTTCTGAAGAACATTATAGTGGACTCATAAGTGATTATTTCATGTGCATTGAAAAGAGATACAGAATAAGGGAGACATGTTTTTTGCATGTTGTCATTCCTCTCCTACTTTGTCTGCACTTGTCCCAGAGCCTGCCCTGTACACCTTTGCAACATTTCGAAAGAGTACGGTCATCATTGCAGACACACAGATTCCAATAAATTATTTCCCAAAAACTTGCATTTCCCATTATTTCCCTGTCCCTGGATTTACAGTGGATTCCAGTAACTGTAACTTGAGGACTGGGGAAATCGTGGGAACTATTCCAAGCCACTCCTAACGAGGGCCATTTTGTGGAAACACTTTCATCTTCGCCTACCTGAGGAAGGTCTTGCACAACACACCTGGGGCCATATTATCAAGAACGGGCGATAACATTATCGCTGCTTTAGCGGCAGGAAACTGCCGCTAAAGCGGCGATAAGGGGCTTGATAATATGCCCTATACAATTCCAATAGAAGCCCAGGTTCTGGTGTGAAGGACATCAAACCTGGGCTTCTATTGGAATTCTATAGGGGATATTATCAAGCCCCTTATCGCCGATTTAGCTTCCAATGCTCTCACAGGGATCGACACGTTCAGGCTCTGACAATAAAGAAATGCACCAGGGCGATGCTGGTGGTGTTTGTAATTAACAGCCCTGCGGACATCCAATTACCTCTGCGGAGTTGGGAACAGGCCTAGCTTCCTTTGCTGACACTAATCGACTTTAATTGCACTTTGCACACTTACACGTCAGGGCACATCTGTCCCTATTGCTGGTTCCCCAGTGTTTAAAAGAGGTTTGACCTGATATGTACTTTTTTATTGTAGTGTAGACAACCATAGATATAAAAGTGTGAGATGCCGAAGACACTGCATGAATTTCAAATGTAGGAAAAGGTAATGCAAGCTATAACTAGCTCACATTGGCCATGGGGAGGCCAAACATTAAATTCAGCCCTGCTCAGTTTCCCAGGTGCGTGAGTCAACAGCAGCTCCAGTCTGCTTTTTCCTTTGCATTCTGGGACTTGTAGTATTTTTTATTCCATTATAAAACCAGGTCCTGGTGGGCACTTCTGTTCTTTATCAACTGGAGATGATGACAATAGTGTTGTAGATGTTGACCAGCACAATGTCATGAGTGTGACTTTCAGCCGTTCCTGTTTTTTCAGCCAAGATTACTTTGGAAGGCCTAGTGATGTAATTTCCTGTTATTTCATGTTATGTTTTGATATTCACATCTGTTTACTGTGGAGTCCTTTATTGGCATGGAACTTCAGGGTTTTTGGCATGCCAGTATGACTTTTCAAATAGTTCAGGGTCCTAAAAATGTAATTTTCCAGTTTAATTCATATAGGAAAGTTTGAGCTCTGATAAACAAAAAATGGCTGAATAGAATGACCCCAAATGTGGCACAAAATAGGAACTTTCATCGGAAAGTGTGCCTATTGTTTGTTGGTGTAAATCCACTCAGTAAATTTTGAGAAATTAGCATTTAAAAATGTGCTCAAGTGGGCATGATGGTTTTAAAATTTAAAGATATCTACTGCCGCTATACCACCAATGTCCCAAATTCCAAAATACTAATTTCTGATTGACCGGTACTGCGGATCCACACTATCTGAACAATTTCATTGGCTGGCTGCAAAATGAGAGACAATGTTGCAGCCACCATTACAGGACTCTGAGACTTGGTCCCTAAGCAGTAGCGGTTCCTTCGCTGAGGTGGAGGAGCATCACCCCATTGCTTTTAGCAGTGGAAATGAAGGAAAAATAAAATGACAATAACTGGACGTTAATATCATTGCATTTCTTCCTGCGTCTTTGCAGGGTGGGGCTGCTCTGCTCTCAGTGCAGGGGAAGA
Source organism: Calotriton arnoldi (assembly GCA_963921515.1). Classification (NCBI taxonomy): domain Eukaryota; kingdom Metazoa; phylum Chordata; class Amphibia; order Caudata; family Salamandridae; genus Calotriton; species Calotriton arnoldi. The sequence continues at coordinate 6,245 of CAWUFW010029162.1, read as the reverse complement.
AGTGGTGGCACTCTGTAAAGTGGGCATGACTGTTTGACCGGCCCTCTCGGCTGGCCAAACAGTCATTCACACTTTGCATGTTCTCCATGCAGGCTGCATTACAGCCTGCATGGAGAACATCCCCAGGCCTTCATTACTCCTCCGAGCGCTGAACCACGGCCCTCAGACCAATCACAACGCTGCATTGCAGCATAGTGATTGGTCAGGGGAGCCTGGCTGCTTTTTTATTCTGGCTGGAGCAGAGGGACGATGACGAGGGACGATGCAGAGAGACGCAAGGAGGTAAGGCCACCCCAATCCGTGCCAGCCACTACTGTCCCTGAGTCCTAAACTTTTTTGAAAAAGGGCACATAACAGAACATGAAGAGCATACCATGACCCCCAGGGCTATTTGGGGAGGGGCTTGGGGGGCCAAAGGGAGTCTCCGTGTGGTTAACGTTTCAAAGAATTTTTAATTTTGTCAGATGACTGCAGATCCCGCAGATGGATCTGCAGTACCCAATGAGGCCCTTCTGTATGAAACTGTGGATTCGTGCCAGATGCAGGATTCCAAAGCTAAATTGAAAAAAAAAGATAGGAGGTTCTGGCCATAGGCTAGACCCATCAGCCAAATGCAATTGTGCAACCCATATGCATTGGGTAGGCTAAATGCTATATACAGTGGGGTAGGCTGCCCATGGAAAGTTGGCCACTGGGCCTTCTCAGAGTGCAGGCCCTGCGGCTGTCTGCAATGGGTGGGGTTGCCTACTCACAGGAGGTTGGGTGCAAGTCATCCACAGGGGGTTGGGCGTTGGCTGCCCATGATGAGTTGAGTGCAGGTCCTGGCTGGAGGCACATGTCTGTAACATACCTGCATTGCACCACTGCACTATTAGATGCGGTATATTGTGCATGTCGATTTCAAACTGTACTTTGAAAATACTATTGCCTACTCAAAATGTAAAAGTCTTGTTATTAAAGGCAGCTGCTAATATTTTCCACACTACAGAGTAGATCTCAAAATCCCTTATTTAAGATTTTCTCCAGTCATACAAAATATTGCATTATTAATTACAATCTAATTCTAATTGCACATTTCAATATAAAACAAATTCTATTTTCCAATTATATAAGAAAATTAAGTTACATCGTAATTAAATTCACTTCCGCATTAACCATTAAACTACAATCACATTTTTATTACCAGTTTCTAATTACATGCTCCAGATTTTTTCTTCTCACACACGAGGATAAAGCGTTTGAGGATCTTTTCCAATACGAGTTGCTTTCTATAAAAGGATATTGCATATTCGTTATCAACCCCCACATCCAGCCTCACAAAAAAAGAAGCTACTCATAGGATTTACACCAAATAGAAAAAAAAAAATATTCTGTTCACAGCCTTGTGTTCATGCCACATTTGGTATAAACTTGTCCATTAGTTTTTTCTAAAGCACAAGCAAAAATGCATATTGGAGGTAAAATATGGATTTTTTTTCTTTACTTTTTAGGACCCCGAAATACCGATTGGTCCAGAAGAGCTTGCGACCGATAGGCACACGATTTAAGAGGATGAACCTGAGATTGGCTTATCTTTGTGCAGATTTGTCAAAATGGGCCAAATATATTATCAATAAAAAAACTTTCTATTTGAACTCAGCCATGAGAGCAGTGTAACTATTGCTAATGCTGTAATATATAATGTCATTACGAATTGAGATTTAAAATTGGTGTGAAAACGAAGACAGGGCCGGAGGCTATGGAGAGTCTAGAAAGTTGCAGTAAGCATCCTGGGTATTCTGAATGCTCCAGGAGATATTTTCTGGCTTTTTTTCTATCTCAATATGTAAAGTAACTATAGCTCCCATTTTTGGATCTAGCAAGGATCTACTTGAGCAGTCATATAGGGTTTATAGCATTGCAGCAGACGGTGAACGGACAGTCTTAGGGCCAGATGTACAACCGCTTTTTGCTGTCGAAAAGGTCTGCCCAATGTACTAACCCTATTTTGTGAGTTGCTAACCTATTAACGACTCACAAAATATGGTTAGCGACTCGCTATTAGGAAGGGGCGTGCCAAGGGTGTCCCCTCCTAATAGCGAGTGCAAATGGCATGTACCATTATTTCACTCGCAGTTTACCACCCTTTTCAAAAGGGTGGTAAGCCACTCGCAAACGGGAAGGAGTCCCCAGGCTTTGTGAATGTGCGCAAAAACATTTTTTAAGATATCATCATGATGCAACATGCAGGGATGTTTTAAGTTATGTGTAAAGTTGCAATTAGCCAGGAACCCCGCCTTCCAGGGGGTTCACTTGTAAGGTGACTAAGATACTCTATCACTATTCTCTGTGTCTTCCTCTAAATCTCTACCTTTCTACCCATTTTCTGTACCCCCTTTCCCGAGACCAATTTTTACTCTTTCTAACCAGGCTCTGTGATATTCACTGCTCCATTGGCACCTCGACTCCCTGTGTTTCTCCTTCATCTACTTCACTTCTCTCTTAATTTCATGTCCTCACCTCTCTATCTGTCACTCCATCTCTCCATACTGCACCTCTCTCCACCTTTTTCCCACCCCTCTCAACCTAACCAATGTCTGTCTTACCTCTCTGTCCGCCTCAATTTTCTCTCTACTTCACATCTCTCTCACTATCTCAGCTCCATCCCACCTCCCCTCTTACCACCTAATCTCTCACTTTACCTCACCATACCATTCATTCACTACCTCAACTCTTCATCTCCTCCTCTCTCCTTCCGTCTCTCTTCCCTCTTCTTCGCCTCTCCAACTTCCTCTCAGCTCATGACCTCTTTACTGCTTATATTATCTCTTCTCTCACCTCTATGCATACCTCCTCTAAGCAACTCACTGACTCTACCCTACATCTCTTTACCTTTGTTTCCTTATACATCTCACTACCTCATCTCTCTGACTCTGCTTCTCTCTCTACATTGCAACTATCTATGTCTATCTCACGGTCTCTTACTTATATGTCCTACTGAACACCCGCTCCGCACGCAAACACGCCGTCGAGCTCTGGGACCTGCTCGACACATCATCACCAGACGTCGCCTTCCTGACTGAGACCTGGATGAACGACTCCTCCGCCCCCGACATCGCCATAGCCATCCCAGACGGCTATAAGATCACCCGCAGAGACCGCATCAACGCAGTAGGAGGAGGAATCGCCATCGTCCACAAGAACACCATCAGGGTCTTGACCAGCACCGACGACACTCTCAGCACTGCCGAACACATGCACTTCCAGATCCACACGGACCCCAACACCACCCTTAGAGGCACCCTTGTCTACAGACCCCCTGGGCCCCGACCCCAGTTCAGCGACTCCATCGCCGACTTCATCAGCACGCACGCCCTGACCTCTACCGACTACATCCTCCTCGGAGACCTGAACTTTCACCTGGAGAACAACAACGACAGCAACTCCACCACCCTGATCGACAGCCTCGCCAACCTCGGTCTGAGCCAGCTCGTCACAACACCGACCCATTCCGCCGGCCACACGCTTGACCCCATCTTCTCCTAAAGCTCCTCACGTCTCCTTCAGCCACACCACGGAACTCCTCTGGACCGACCACCGCTGCATCCATTTCACCTTCCAGAAACCCACCACACACCACCGCACCCAACAGATCCCACGCCGCTGCTGGAGCAAAGTCACCGAAGACCAACTCGGGCAACCCTCGCTCTCAGCCCTCCTTCCGACCCATCCAACACCGACGACGCTGCCTGCAACCTCAGACGATGGATGGACGACTGTGCCAACACCCTCGCCCCGCTGAAAAAGCTCACCTACAGTGACACCACCAAAAGAGCCAGCTGGTTCACCTCGGAACTCCTAGCTTCCAAGCGTACCTGCCGGAAACTAGAGAAGAAATGGCACAGTGATAAGACACCGGACAGCCACACAGCCCACAAAGACGCCATCCGTAACCACCACCACCTCATCAGGTCCGCCAAGAGAATCTCCTTCAAAGACCGCCTCGACAACAACGCACACAACAGCAAGGAGCTTTTCAACATAGTGAAGGAACTCTCCAACCCCAGCTCCAACACCAACGACATCCCGCCATCGCAACCCCTGTGCGATTCCCTCGCCACCTTCTTTCACCGCAAGATCGCCGACATCCACGACAGCTTCAACACCCAGACAGCCCCAACTAAGATCGATGCACCAGACCCGCCGCACACCATCGACCACGACCCCCTGCCAGCCTGGGCCAGCGTGAACATCGAGGACACCATCAAGACCATGAGCACAATACACTCCGGCTCCCCGTCAGACCCTTTCCCGCACCACATCTTCAACAAAGCCAGCAGCTCCATCGCACCCCACCTGTGCAACGTCATCAATCTCTCCTTCGAGACCGCGACCTTCCCAGAGAGCTGGAAACACGCAGAGATCAACGCCCTACTCAAAAACCCAAGGCGGACCCGAGAGACCTCAAGAACTTCCGGCCCATCTCCCTGCTTCCGTTCCCAGCCAAGGTCATCGAGAAGATCGTCAACAAACAGCTAACCCGATACCTCGAAGAAAACAGCATCCTGGACCCATCCCAATCGGGGTTCCGCAGCAACCACAGCACTGAGACTGCCCTCATCGCCGCCACCGACGACATCAGGATCCTGCTGGACAATGGTGAGACCGCAGCCCTCATCCTGCTGGACCTCTCCGCCGCCTTCGACACTGTCTGCCACCGCACTCTACGCACACGCCTCCACGACGCAGGGATCCGAGACAAGGCCCTGGAATGGGCCACCTCCTTCCTCGCCGGCAGAACCCAGAGAGTCCGCCTCCCACCATTCCGATCCGAAGCCTCCGAGATCATCTGCGGCGAACCCCAGGGATCGTCCCTCAGCCCAACACTGTTCAACATCTACATGACCCCGCTCGCACGCATCGCCAGACAACACGACCGCAACATAATCTCCTACGCCGACGACACTCAACTGATCCTCTCCCTCACCAAGGACCCCCTCGCCGCCAAATCCAACCTCCATGAAGGAATGAAGGTCGTCGCCAATTGGATGAAGATCAGCTGACTAATACTGAACACGGAGAAGACAGAGGTCCTCATCCTCGGCTCCAACCCCTCAGCCTGGGACGACTCCTGGTGGCCAACGATGCTGGGAGCAGCCCCGACACCCACCGACCACGCACGCAACCTGGGAGTCATCCTCGACTCAACGCTCTCCATGGACAAGCAAGTCAACGCAGTCTCATCCTCCTGCTTCAACACCCTCCGCATGCTTCGCAAGATCTACAGGTGGATCCCGACAGACACAAGAAGAACAGTCACCCAGGCCCTCGTCAGTAGCAGACTTGACTATGGGAACGCCCTCTACTCGGAGCCCCGGCCAAGCTCATCAAGCGGCTGCAACGCATACAAAACGCCTCCGCACGCCTGATCCTCGATGTACCACGCCACAGCCACATCACCCCCCACCTGAGGAACCTGCACTGGCTCCCCGTCGACAGGAGAATCTCCTTCAAACTCCTCATCCACGCACACAAGGCACTCCACAAGACTGGCCCAGCCTACCTCAACAGACGACTCCTCTTCTACGTCCCCAACCGCCAACTCCGCTCCGCCGACCTCTCCTCGCCACCGTCCCTCGCATTCGAAGAACTACCACCGGCGGCAGATCCTTCTCCCCACCTCGCCGCCAAGACCTGGAACACCCTTCCACTAAGCCTACGACAGACCCAAGACCTGCTGACCTTCAGGAGGCTACTCAAGACCTGGTTGTTCGACCAGTAGCAGCACCCCCCCCCCTTTTTCTTTTTTCCCTAGCGCCTTGAGACCCTCACGGGTAAGTAGTGCGCTTTACAAATTCTGTGATTGATTGATTGATTGATATCTGGATCAATTACACCTCTCCTCCTCACCCTCGCTCCTGTTTGTCCACATGACCTTGTTCTCTCTCCACCTAATTTTTCTTTCTTCTCTCCTCTCATCACTCAGACTCTGCCTTTCTCAATGCCTCACTATTCTTGTTATCTTACCTGTCATTTTCTACCCCATTTATGGCAGCCGCTGCGTGGTGAAGAGAGCGACCCCTGACCTTGACTGGTAGGTCGCTCCCCCACCACACAGCTCCGTCTGTGTGCCCTGCTGCTGCCCCTGATTGTGCTCGTTTTCCTTTCTGTGCCCCCTTGCTGCCCCTGATTGTGCTCGTTTTTTCCTTTCTGTGCCCCCTTGCTGCCCCTGATTGTGCTCGTAGCACACAACTGAACGAAGCAAT
>CAWUFW010029161.1:0-19677 GCA_963921515.1 Calotriton arnoldi | reverse complement strand
GGTTGTTTATCTACCTCCAAAACTCTCTTCTCTGTAGGAAATCATAGGCCCAAATTGTATCTTCCCCTATGGTGTCCTTCCCTACGCATCCTTTCCAGTTAGGTTTGAATACCTGTGGGCTCAGTGAAAAGGTAGAGGGCTGTTGGGTTGGTGTATTATCGGATCAGGTTTACTACTACCCTGTGTGGTTCTATCTTGTTGGGTTGAATCTTGGCCCTTATCCTACATAGGCAAAGGCGAATGAGGCCTTTTGCTTTCTCTGGACCTACCTCTTGGGACAGGTAAAACCTATTTGTGCCTACTGCATGTGGGATCAACGAGCAGACATAACACAACCTGGCTGATGCTTGTAAGCCAACTGAGGTCATGTGTTGGTACCAGGTGCTATGTAAAAGGGTGCTGTGCAGTGCATGTGGGATGCTAGTGTTCTGTTTTGCGTAATTGTAGGTGACATACAAAGGTCCTCATGCAGGCACTGTAGTCTATTCGTGAATCTCTTTGACTCAGCAGTTCCTCAGTAGTACACAGTATGGGACTACCCATAGTAAGCACAACTATATAAGTATAGACAACTTTTGGTCATGATATTGTAGTTCGAGGTATGCGGTCCCTTGGATCGTCTGCGCTCCTCCGGTGGCTGTTGTTACTCTGACCAATTCAAAAATGTTAAAATATTTAGTTCAGTGTGTCATTACGCATGGAAGCGGCTTCTGACTGTACATAGTACGGTGCACCTACGCTGGTGTTGAGCAGAACCCTCTCACACCGAGGGCCTGTGTGTTTTTCCTCCTTCCATTGGCATAAGTTCAGAAATGTCCTTTATTTCACTTTGGGTCATGGGGGTTGATTATAAGGTAAGTGGCATTGGTGCACTTTGTTGTCTTTGCATGTTGCCTGTTTTGAAAGAACTTGGTTGATTGTTAACTCAGAAATATTACACATTAATTGTTTCAGAGACCCTGTATTTTACCCTAGGGGTGTTGTCCAACGAACTATTAGTTGCGATCTAGGGAGGTACAGGCAAGGTGACCCCTGTTGAATACGTTTTAGTAATTTTGGGGAGTAAGAACAATTATTATTATCTAGATAGATTTTCTTTTTTATCAGCCATTGAGCCACACTTTCATCCTAACTGGGTAATTTTGGATTTCTCTGACATTTCAGTTCTGGGTGATCGGATTGGTGTTAGGTATGTTTGTAAAGTGGTCTCTTGAGTACCTGGAGGGATATAATTGGCATTTTAGGAGGAATTCTATCGGTGACATTTATTTTACCAAAGGCGCCTCACCAGGTGCATGCCTAGGAGTGCAGTTGCTGCGTGGCCACATTCACCCAGGCCATTTCCCTCCTTGAGGCTACCTCTTTTTCGCATTACCCCCAGTTGCTTTTGCTATAGGTTGTGCAGTTCGGTCCTTATGTGATGATGTGTGTGTGGAAATGTGGGAAGAGGGGACGTGTTGCCGTTGGTGTTGCTGCTGCTTGCCACATGCCCTGTGAACACATGTTTATGCTTGCGCATCTCACTGTTCCCGGTACGTGCAGCATGGCCCTCCCTTGTGGCCTCAGGTATCTGGCTTTGGCTGACTCAGACCCCGCTTTTTTATCTTGAATCTTCTTTTTGGCTCATTTTTGGGCAGTTTTCCCTTTTGGTTTTGGGCGTTTCCTTGGGCCACATCCTTTATTGTTTCTCTTGCCCCATGGAGAGAGGGTCAGAAGCTGCTCTTTGGTTCTTCCTCCCTTCCTTGTATCACCCAGTGTGGGGTTGGCAGTCAGGGCCAACTCTTTCCTGGTTGGTGCTTGCTAGATTTGGGCATCAAGAGTGGACTATGCTTGGAATGGAGGTGAACCTGTAAAGGGAGCACCCGTGCCCTTCATTCCATCTGGAGCAGGGGTAGAGGCTCAGAAACCTCTGCCCATGGCACCCTCTTCTCCCTTAGACCACACTCCACCTTGAAAGGCTTCACAAACCCCCAACTGGAGTTGCGGGCTCTTTATTACGCCGAGGTAGGGTGACCAGATTTCTGGAGCCAAAAAGTCAGGGCGTTGAACAAAAAATAGAAGTGGGACTATAATTTTACATCGCAGAGGGGCGCAGAATGCCTAGAAGACAGTGCCTATCAACAGAGTCAACACCGACCCTTAAGCATTAAAGGCTTGGGCTAACTACTGACACAAAAAGCTAGTTCAGTGTGGTCTCACCAAAAACATGGAAAATGTACTGGAGCAGATAACCAAAACACCAGCACTGTCCCGACAAATCTGAGACGTCTGGTCACCCTACATGGAAGCCTCCTAACTTTTTGACTCTCGTGTGTGGGGGCTGAGGAGTTTTAGGGTCTTACCATCCGAACATTGTTCCAGTAGCTGAGGATAGCTTTATTCATAACTGAAAGGGAGGCTTCCATGGACTTGTGGGCTTCTAGGCATTTGGGGCACTGTCCGGTTTATCTTCTACCAAAGGAATTGCTCGGGCTTGGGCAGGATGCCTGAGAAATATAGACCTTTAGGCTTGGTAATCGAATAGCGTCCAGTAGACTTTGGCTGCGGGACCTGGGTGTCTGCTTTTAAAATGACTCTTCCTTTCCCTCGTCAGACAGCCCTGCCCCTGTGGTGTGGCCAGCGAACCCGACACTGGGGGATTAGCAGCAGAGTTGGGCCTAGTTGCTGTAGGCGCTTTGGGCAACCTGATTATTCTGTGCTTCCACAGACTCACCATTAATGCCGGATTCTGTGCAAACACCTGATTGACACAGCCCACAACAACCCTGAATTCTAATAGCAAGTAAAACCTTTTGGACCCCTAATGTCATCTGTAGTCCTTCATGTTCTGAAACAGGAAGAATGGAGATGCAGTTTGTTTTAATTTATCGGAGGTGAACTACAGGAGGTCAGGTGTTGGGATTATATTTACCTCCTGTCTTTATTTACTGAGGGCCTATTTTACTGTTAATTTTGGCATCGTGATTACGTGAAGGTGCAACCTCCCCACGCTGTCACCCTCCATGCCAGGGTTGTGACCCCGGTCCTTGTTGCACTAGGTTCCTTGTCTGTGGCTGCTGCTGCCACATGCTCACCCAATTGCTTGATCCCTTCTGCGGTTGTGTGGTGACTGGCAGACCTCCCTGTTACTGTGTATAAGCTATGTTCTGATTACCTTGTGGTTGGTGCTGCGAAGGGATGTTTGTGGGGTTGTGTGGCAGTTGACCTTGGCTCTCTAACCTCTGTTGTTTTTGCTGCTTATGAGGCTGCCTTTGTCTGGCACCTCTCTACCATGTGACCCCGCCTACGGCAATAGTAGCACTCTTAAATGTCTGGTTGCGATCGGCCTCCACTAACACAATGTGTTTGTGGTTCGGGATTCACTGGTTTGAACCCTCTAAAGTTTAGCAGTGGAGACCCCATTGTCACTGGTTCCATCTGCATGGTTACGGCCATCGCTGCCCCCTCAAGGGCAGTCTTTTTCCAAGTTTGCTGCACTAATTTGTCCGTGCCTCTTTGGGTCTGCTCCTGCTTCTCTCTTTCTTTTCTTACCTTTTCTCATGGCAGTGGAGTATGTGAGCTTGCACCTCCCACCTGAGTTTTGATTTGTAACCCAACTACACTGCCCAGCCTGCTCTGTATCTCAGTGAGCAATCCCTTCTTAACAGGGCTAGATTAACCATAAAGCAAAATAAGCATGTACTTAGGTCATCATGGGAAGGGGGCACCACAGAAAGTTTCCATTGCTGGTTTACCATGGACCATATGGTGCAAAACTGCAAATGGTGCAGCTGAACCTATAAATAAGGTGGAAGTATACAAAAATAAACATTATTTTCAATCCTACAGTAAGTTTTGTTTCATTTAAATAAAATACCATTTTATTTTTATGGTTTATTATTGTTTATATTTTGAGTTTGATATAAATGGGGGCAATAAAATCTTTTAAGTGCTTAGGGCCTCTAATGGTCCTAATACGGCCCTGCTTCTTAAGAATATTGTAAAATAATGTGACTTGTGGGCCTGTATCGGTCCACAGCTGTACGGTTTCTTGTCCCCATATCTTCCTCAATCTATTCAGGAAATCGTATGCTTTCCTCTGGCTTCATGGTCTCTGCCATTAGCCCTCCTAAATCTGGGCAGTCAGGGAATATTTCTCTGAAGGCGGTCCAGATTCGGCGCCTGTGCATATTAAATGCAGCTTTGTCATGCTGGTATCTGTCAGCATGATTGCTGGAATACGAGCATTGGCGAACAGCGTGTTAGTCTGCTCCCTAATTAGAATGCTTAGCAGACTCTTAATATCCCCTATCACTAGGCTGATACCTGCAGTGTTTTTCTAGAAGCATATAATTAATTTCCCTGTCCCATCCAGCAATGACTGTAACTTTGTTCTCAAACACTCTCTCTCCATCTGGGCCAATGGCACATGTATAATCCCAGCTGGGCGCCTCCTGTAGTAGCAGGCACACTCTCAATCTAGGTAACTCTATGGGTTTCTCCTCAACATAGCGTTCCCATCTCGAGAGGCATTGCTGCATGTCAAGGAAGTTCTAACTAGGGTTTTCTCCTTTACACTTGACTCAATCCTCCGCTACTACCATGTCCTCTGGCTCAAACGATCCTTCCCTCTGTCAAGACCAATCATATTGATCCTCTCTCTCGATTCAGTCTGCTAGTAAGTCGCAAAAAGGGTTCACAAAGGTCTTGCCCTCCTTTTTAGCTATTATCTCCCTCGGGGTTAGGGTTGACTTTGTCGTACACCCGTGAGGTAAGCCCGGGCGGAGGTTGTGGAGCCGTGCTACACGAAACTCCGTGAAGCGGTCCAAAGACTCTGCAACGCTACCGCAGATTCTTCCAGCATGCGGAGTTGCTTGTCCCGCTTGCTCGCAAGGCGTTTCTGGCATTCAGCAACGGGATTGCATGTTCGGGGGAAATATTGGGCGCGAACTTCCCTGCCGGCGCCAATGGGTGCGGCCATCTTGTTTTTCTACTCTTTGTATGGTTCTGGGGCCTGTTTTTCATCCCTCTCAATCTTGATAATGCTTTGTTTCTTACTTTTTCTGATATTTTTATTTATTATCTATCCCTCTCTCTCCCTAAGTGTATATTTTGCATTTGATTTCTACTTTTACTGCGTGTTTGTACTGTTTTCTATTATTTGCTCTTTATTTATTTTTACTTCCCTACTTCTTCTCCTGACTTAATTCTTTACGTCTATAAATTTTCTGCTCTCTGCCCCCGCAGAACCATGGCTAAGGCTAAGGGCAAGGCTAAGGCTAAGTGGTAGTGTGACCAGGAGCCGCTTCCTTGCGAGGAAGATGGCACCTGGAAGGGGTGCAGGCCTGGGCCCTGGTCTCTGAGGTGGAGGTGGCCGCCTTGTTTTTTTGTACAGCGTCACCTCCCTTAACCTTGGCATCAGGCGGCAGGCCTGGCTCCGGCTATGGGATCCAGGAGCATCACCGCTGGTGGAGCCAGGGTGCGCCGGGCAGTGTTTCGCTGCTCCGAGGTCCGGTGCACCCACAACCAGCTAAATCAACAGTGGTCCGACATCCTGGAGCAGGACCTGCTAGACCTGCTAGGTGTTGAGGTCATGGGGCTTGGTGAGTAGCTAATTATATTACTATTATGTGGTCTGTTCTGTGTTCTTGCGAATATTATTTTTCCCAAATAGCAAGAATGCTGCTGCTGCCTACGTGCAGGTAAGTTACATTTAAAAATCTTATATTATGTGATTGTTATTCTTCTCGACAGGTGCTCGGCTGTCAGGTGCCTCAGGAGTGCTCCCACAATTTGTCATAGGAGCAGTACGACGCTGGTCCCAGTGCCCCTCTCAGAACCCCCTTCAGTCAATTACTCTCAACTGACAGATGGGCACCAAGGGAGGAAAGGGGACGGGAGAGAGAAGAGACAGCCCAGCTAGATTGGATTCCTTTCTGAACCTCGCCTCAGCTTCTTTCTTCTGAATTCTGGTATTCAGCAATTCTCTCATGAAGAAACGTGCATAAAGGTACTATCACACACAAACTCAATCAACTTCCTATTACTACTATATATATATATATATATATATATATATATATATATATATATATATATATATATATATATATATATATGTCCACAAAGTGATCCTTTCGCTCCGAGTGCGCTCAACAGCGGGTGCTCTGCATAGGGGCCGGATCCTAGCCCAAATTGATTTATAAAACAAAAGATGCGGCACTCTTGAGCAGATTATTTGCTTAATTTATTAGCAAACGTTCACTTCACCAACGCGTTTCAGCCTACCTCGGCTTTTTTCATGGTCGCCAGTAGATAGTTATAGTTAGGACCTATTTTCCATAGGAAATCCAGCGACATTCTATTTGAAATAACTCTCTTGCCGGTTGACGGAATCTTCGCGAAATTTTCAAACTTTATGGCCTGCTCCGGTCCGCTCCCTACCCTGAAAGTCTCGGGGTGATTCGTCAAGCGGGGGCCGAGAAAGAAGGGGTCCCAAAACGTGTTTTCCCCATTCATTTTCCCATAGGAAACTTTAGACACGGCCACAGCCCGAACTGCTGAAACGGAATTACACCAAATTTGGCAAAGAGGTAGTTCTTGGTTCAGAAAGAACCCTTTTGTTAAAAGGTGTAAATCCGTTCAGTAGTTCCTGAGAAAATCGAAAAGGAAAATCACATACATATCTATGGCGCGTGGATTCGCGCACCCTCCCGATCACGAGCTGTCTGCTAATTGGCTGTCAACACTCCAAACCAGGAAGTGTTGGCAGCCATCTTATCCCTCGGTAGAACCGAGGAACAAGAAAGCAGTAAAAGTGCGCAAAACGCACAAAGGGGGCAGGGTAGAAACACCCTGACCCCCTAGGTCTGCTCAGGGGTCCCACAAGGACCCCTGGGTAGAAAAAAGCATTTCTTTTAAATCGGCAGGATGCGCTCAGGGGTGCCGGATCCTGCCAAAAAAAAAAAAAAAAATTGAAGCGCGGTCTCCGCGCTTCGATGGCAATTTGCCCCTGGGTGGCCCAAGACCCGGGGGCATGGTGGGGGGGTTTTAATTTATGTAGGGGGTCTCTAAGGCCCAAGCCCCAGGGACCGCCACCCCTGGGGCTTTAGAAAAAAAGGGTCGGGAGGGCTCTTTGCCCTCCGCAGCCCCGGGACCACCACCCCCGGGGCTTTTTTTTACGTTTATTGACCTGGTGGGGGCTCCAGCCCCACACCACGGGACCGCCACCTCCCGGGGCACTAAACATTTGAATATGGGGTCCGTTACAGACCTCCAAAGCCCTGGGGACCACCACCTCCCCGGGGCTGTGAAATAGTTGGGAGGGCGACGCTGGGCCCTCCTGGAAGCCCTCTGATGGCCCTGGGGACCGCCACCCCAGGGCCGGCTCCTGCAGTGTCCCGGGTGCCTACCCCCGGGACACTGCTGTTTGCAATGGCAGGACGGGAGCCTCGTGGCTCCCGTCCTGTCATTGCAAACTTGCTGGATATTGGAAGAGGGCAGGAAACCTGCTCTCGCTTCCAATATCCAAAGCGATGACCTTTCACATGGGGAGCAGGCATGTTAGCTGCTCCCCATGTGGAAAAGCTGTCCGACTCCCGCAGGAGGCGAGAGCCGGATGGGACTGTGGGGGACTGGGGACCCCCCCACAGTCCCCAACCAGAGGCCAGGCCCCGGGGGATGGGGTCCCCGGGCCCATAGGTAGCAGGGAGGGGGCCACGCAGCCCCCTCCCAAATTTGAAAAGTTAAAATTAAAAAAAAAAGTGCAAGGCCGGCCCGGGGATGGGGTCCCGGGGCCTTAATGGCCTGAGGAGGGGCCACGAGCCCCCTCTAAATAAAAAAATATAAAAATCGAGGCCATGCCCGGGGATGGGGTCCCCGGGGCCAATACAGGCCCAGGGAAGGGGGGGCCACGCGGCCCTCTCCCCGTTTTTTTTTTTATTTAAAAAAAAAAAAAATGCTCAGGCCCCGGTGGATGGGGTCCCCGGGGCCAAAAGTGGGCAAGGAAGGGGGCCACGCAGCCCCCTCCCATTAAAAAAAAAAATAGAAAAAGAAAAACGACCGGCATCGTGCCGGGAGGCCCCCCCCCTCCATGCAGTACTCTGCAAACGCGCCCCCTGGTGCGTTTTAAGAAGGGAAGTAATTCCCCTTGAATACTGGGGGTCCCCTGGAGACCAACTAGCCCACCAGGAACCTCCAGTATGCGCCAGGGGCTGCGTTGCAGAGAAGAGGTGTACAGAGGCCACGCCCCTTTGTGCACACTCTCTGCAACGCAGACTCTGTGGCGCTTTTTAAGTACATGGTGGGCTAGTTGGACTCCAGGGACCCTCAGGATTCAAGGGGACTTAATCCCCCAACTTAAAATGCACCACGGGCGCGTTTGCACAGTGGTGAAGGGAGGGGGACGGGGCTTCAGGTGACATGTGTGCAAACACGCCCCGTGGCGCGCTTTAAGATGGGGAATTAAATGCCCTTCAATCCTGAGGGTCCCTGAGGGCCAACTAGCCCAACAGGTACGTCCAGAAGCGCCACAGAGCTGCGTTGCAGAGAGGTGTAAAGGGCGTGGCCTCTGTACACCTCTCTGCAACGCAGCCTGGCGCATACTGGAGTTCCTGGTGGGCTGGATTGGCCCACAGGGACCCTCATGATTCAAGGAACTTAATCCGCCAGCCTAAAGCCGCGCCACGGGCGCGTTTACACAGATGTACACGCCTCAGAGCCCGCCCCTCCCTTCACCATTGTGCAAATATTCCTCTAAAATCCGAGCTGAAATCACAATTCCGATTTACTCACCTGTTATCAGGAGAGACCTCAGTGCTGCATCTTTCAGCCCAGTACTGATCCTGAAAAGTAATTTTAACCGTACTTACCAGTAACTTGAATTTCCCTTCCATAGGTTATCATTGCCTGCTTTTTGCTGGAAAAGTTTCTAGTGTCGATTTTTGAAACATACAAATATTCCTCTAAAATCGGCCGAAATACGAATTCCTATTTACTCACCTGTTATCAGGAGAGAACCCAGTGCTGCATCTTTCATCCCAGTACTGATCCTGAAAAGTAATTTTAACCGTACTTACCAGTAACTTGAATTTCCTTCCATAGGAATCCATTGTCTGGTTTTCAGCAGAAAAGTTTCAAAGTGTTGATTTTCACGAAATTACAAATATTCCTTAAAAATCGCCTGTATGACTTAAACGCATTCTTTCAACTGTTTACAGGAGATGCACCAGTGCTGGATCCAGGATCCAACACTGAGTAAGAAAAAGTAACGATAACACTACTTACCTGCTAAGTGAATTTCCTCCCATAGGATAACATTGGTGATTCTATGTGAAAAAGTTTCTAAGTGTCAACTTTTAAAATACAATAATATTCCTTAAAAATCACTACTGTAACCAAAACGCTTTTACTCAACTGTTTACAGGAGATGTCCCAGGACTGAATCTAGGATCCAGTCCTGTGGTTAGAAAAGTAATCCATAAAGTAACTAATTGCATTTAACTAGAAATTCACATTGAGCTCAATTTTGCATTGTGTTTGAAATTGTGTTGCCCATTGCAACAACTGTAACTACTGTACTTAAAACTCTATTGCCTATGTTGCAAAGTATTTAAACTAAAGTAATTCATTCTGAGAAAGTATATTTTGTAATGTAATGTATAATGTAATTACAATGTAATTTAAAAAATAAAATATTTAAAAATAAATAGTTTAAAAAAATGTAGTAAATCAGTATCAAAAAAAATAAATATAACAATTAATACATTTAAAAATTGTCATTTACAAAACCTTTGAAATTCACTGAGAAAAAAACATAGGTTTTAGGTACGTTATAGTTAGAAATTAGCATTTAAAAAACCTTTGAAATTCACTGAAAAAACCATAGGTTTTAGGGACAGTTATAGTTAGTTGGACATTGCACTCGTTACAAAACCCGTGAAATTCCCCTGTTATAGTTAGTTCAGCTAACTATAACTCGCGCTTCCATAATGCACTGCTGATGACGTCACATATTACATCACTCATGACATGGTCAGTGACATCACTGATGACATCACATGATGACATCTCAAATGACATCACTGATGACATCATCCACGTGATCATCCTGATGCACCTCCTCACACCCTAATATAACCTTTGATACACCCAATCTAAATTACAGACTGCCATTCGCAAAACCATAGACACTCCAACACCAATAACTACATACCCACTCACTGATTCTTAGGTCTACACACACACTTCCACTCACTCACCTGTACAGTCACTCATACTTATGGTCACTCAGTACAGGACTATCATATGCACTCTTACTCCTATATAGACACTCAAACACCGCCACTCATCCATAGAGATACTCACACACCTAGTCAGTCATGCAAATAATTAAACACACTGCCATTTACTCACCTATACAGTTATACACACACCAGCTCACTTAATCATACAAATACTACCACATTGTTATGCTCTTATACAATCACTGATACAAGCACACACTCATCCATACAGCCACTATCACAATCACTCACTCTTAAACATAGCTATTTATATACTCCAACACACATATATACTGCCTTTCACATATGTAGTTACTCACACATGTACCACTGGGACATACATTCACTCACTAACACACTCTTCACACACACTTACCCACCCATACAGTCTATCACAGATGCACTCTTGAAACCATCCACCCAGAGAATCACCCACTCACACATCTATGCACAGAGTCGCACACACCCCTCCCACACAAACACTCAGGCACCCATACAGATACTCAGACAACCATTCAATAACTCATATAGACACTCATGTAGCTATTCACAAACACATGCAGCCACTTACACAGCAACAGACAGACGGATACAGACATTCACCCAGTTTAGTCACTAACCCATGCATTCAGTAAGATACGTTAAATCACTCACTTATACAGTCAGTCACGCACCTACTAAATCATCCATACAGACACTTACACACCCACTCATTCTTCAATACGTCTTTTCCTATATATATTAAAAATATTTAAACTTTACAGAAACACACAGTCACTGGATGATGTCATCAGTGATGTCATTTGAGATGTCATCAGTGATGTCATCAGTGATGTCACTGACCATGTCATGAGTGATGTAATATGTGACGTCATCAGCAGTGCATTGCGGGGCGCGAGTTATAGTTAGCTGAACTAACTATAACAGGAGAATTTCACGGGTTTTATACGAGTGCAATGTCCAACTAACTATAACCTGTCCCTAAAACCTATGGTTTTCTCAGTGAATTTCAAAGGGTTTTTAAATGCAAATTTCTAACTATAACGTGTCTGAAACCTATGGTTTTTTCAGTGAATTTCAAGGTTTTAAATGCTAATTTCTAACTATAACGTACCTGAAACCTATGGTTTTTTCAGTGAAGATATATATATATATATATATTCACTGGAAAAAACACAGGTTTCAGGGACGTTATAATTAGAAATTAGCATTTAAAACCTAGAGCTTCACTGAAAAACCACAGGTTCAGGACGTTATAGTTAGTTGAACATTTCTCTGTACAAAACCAAAGAAATTCAGCCCGTTATAGTTGGTTCAGCTAACTATAACTCGCGCCCCACGCAATGCACTGCTGATGATGTCACATATTACATCATTCATGACATGGTCAGTGACATCACTGATGACATCACTGATGACATCTCAAATGACATCACTGATTGACCTCATCCAGTGACTGTGTGTTTCTAAAGGTTAAATATGTTTTATATATATATATATAGGCCAAGGTGTATCGAAGAATGAGTGGGTGTATAAGTGTCTGAATGGATGATTTAGTAGGTGCATGACTGATTGTATAAGTGAGCGATTAAACGTGTCTTACTGAATTCATGGGTTAGTGACTGATAGAGACATTCACACAGTTTAGTTCTGTCAGTTGGTGTGTAAGCTGGTTGCATGGGTTGGTCGTGAATAGCTAAATGAGGGATCTATATGGGTTATTGATTGGTTGTCTGAGTATCTGTATGGGGTGCCTGATATGTCTGTGTGGGTGGGGGTGTGTGACTCTGTGCATAGATGTGTGAGTGAGTGATTCACTGGTGTATGTAGGTTCAAGATTGCATCTGTGAAGGACTGCATGGGTTGTTGAGTGTGTGTATAGAGTGTGTTGGTGAGTGAATGGATGTCCCAGTGGTGCATGTGTGAGTAACTACATATGTGGAAAGGCATGTATATATGTGAGTGTTAGAGTATATAAATAGCTATATGTGAGAGATGAGTGATCGTGAGAGTGGCTTGTATGGATGAGTGTGTGCTTTGTATCGGTTATTGTATAAGAGTGTAACAAGTATATGTTTGAATAAGTGAGGTGGTGTGTGTATAGCTGGTATAGGTGAGTAAATGGGAGTGTGATTTGATTCTTTGCATGACTGACTAGGTGATGTGAGCTAACTCTATGGATGAGTGGCAGTGTGTGAGTGTATGTATAGGATATCTGAGTGCATATGATAGTGCCGTATTGATGGTTCACTGCATGTATGAGTGACTGTATGAGTGAATGAGTGGATGTGTGTGTAGACCTAGGAATCAGTGAGTGGGTATGTACTAACTGGTATTGGTGTGTCTATGGTTTGCGAAAATGGTAGTCTGTATTTTAGAGTGGGTGTATCAAAGGTTATGTTAGGGTATGAGGAGCTGCATCAGATTATCATGTGGATGATGTCATCAGTGATGTCATCAGATGTCATTTGAGGATGTCATCAATTATAGTCATCAGTGATGTCACTGACCATGTCATGAGTGATGTACTATGTGGCGTCATCAGCAGTGCATTGTGGGAGGCGTGAGTTATAGTTAGCTGAACGAACTATAAGCACGAATTTCTCTGGTTTTGTGCGAGTGAAATGTCAACTAACTATAACGTCCCTTAAACCTGTGGTTTTTCAGTGAATTTCAAGGTTTTTAAATGCTAATTTCTAACTATGCCTACAGAGGTAGGACATGTGCAGAAAGAGGAAGAGAGGCGCAGAAAGAAGCAAGAGAAATGCAGAAAGAGGCAACAGAAGTCCAGAAAGACGAAGAAAGGTGCAGAAAGAAGCAAGAGATATGCACAAAGAACTAACAGAGGAGCAGAAAGAAGCCTTGTTGCAAAGTCTATCCTGTGCCTCCAACTTTTTGCTGACGGGTACTGGTGGTAACTGACTCCTGACTAACCAGGCCCGGAGCCATTGCTATGCTGAAAGACAACTTAGAATACAGTGAAAACACCCTATATACACTAGGGTACACTATGGGTTGTGGTACCCTGTGATTGGCATGACCTTCCCTGTATGGCCCTAGTACACAATAGGGAAAGGGGATCAAAGCTACCTCTAACTAAGAGGTGCAGAAGGAAGAAAGAGAAGTGCAGAAAGAAGCAACAGAGGGTGCAGAGAGAGAGGCAAGAGAACTGCAGAAAAAGGCAGGGAAAAGAGGCATAACAAGGCAAAAGAGGTACATAAAGAGATAATAGGGATGCAGAAAGAAGCAAGACAGGTGCAGAAAGAAGCATGGAAAGTGCAAGAATGAAGCAACAGGGGTGCAGAAAAGAGGCAAGAGACGTGCAGAAAAGAGGAAAGAGAGGTGCGGAAAAAATCAAGTGAAGTGCAGAAAGAGGCACGTGAGGTACATAAAGAGACAACAGGGGTGCAGAAAGAAGCAAAGACAGGTGCAGAAAGAAGCATGGAAAGTGCAGAATGAAGCAACAGGGGTGCAGAAAGAGGCAAGAGAAGTGCAGAAAGAAGCAACAGAGGTGCAGAAAGAGGCAAGAGGACTGCAGAAAAAGGCAAGAAAAGTGCAGAAAGAGGCAAAAGAGTTACATTAAGAGATAACAGGGGTGCATAAAGAAGCAAGATAGGTGCAGAAAGAAGTATGGAAAGTACAGAATGAAGCAACAGGGGTGCACAAAGAGGCAAGAGAAGTGTAGAAAGGAGCAAGTGAGGTGCAGAAAGAGCCAGCAGAAGTGCAAAAAGAGGCAAGAGTGGTCCAGAAACAGGCAAGAGAAGTGCACAAAGAGGCAAGAGAATTGCTAAAGAAGCAACAGAGATGTAGAAAGAAGCAAGAAAAGTGCAGAAAGAGGCAAGTGATTTGCAAAAACAGGCAGGAAAGGTACAGAAAGAGGGAAGACGAGTGCAGAAAGAGACAACGGGTGCAGAAAGAAGCAAATGAGGTGCAGAAAGAGGCAACAGACATGCAGAAAGAGGGAATAGAACTGTAGAAAAAGGCAAGAAAAGTGCAGAAAGAGGCAACAGAGGTACATAAAGAGACAACAGGGGTGCAGAAAGAAGCAAGACAGGTGCAGATAGAAGCATAGAAAGTGCAGAACGAAGCAACAGGGGTGCAGAAAGAGGCAAGAGAAGTGTAGAAAGGAGCAAGTGAGGTGCAGAAAGAGCCAACAGAGGTACAAAAAGAGGCAAGAGAGGTACAGAAACAGGCAAGAGAAGTGCACAAAGAGGCAAGAGAATTGCTGAAAGAAGCAACAGAGGTGTAGAAAGAAGCAAGAAAAGTGCAAAAAGAGGCAAGTGAGATGCAAAAACAGGCAGGAAAGGTACAGAAAGAGGGAAAACGAGTACAGAAAGAGACAACAGGGATGCAGAAAAGAAGCAAATGAGGTGCAGAAAGAGGCAACAGACATGCAGAAAGAGGGGAAGAGAGGTGCAGAAAAAAGGCAAGAAAAGTGCAGAAAGAGGCAAAAGAGGTACATAAAGAGACAACAGGGGAGCAGAAAGAAGCAAGACAGGTACAGAAAGAAGCATGGAAAGTGCAGAATGAAGCAACAGGGGTGCAGAAAGGGGCAAGAGAAGTGTAGAAAGGAGCAAGTGAGGTGCAGAAAGAGCCAAGAGAGGTACAAAAAGAGCCAAGAGAGGTACAGAAACAAGCAAGAGAAGTGCACAAAGAGGCAAG
This sequence comes from Calotriton arnoldi, assembly GCA_963921515.1. NCBI lineage: Eukaryota > Metazoa > Chordata > Amphibia > Caudata > Salamandridae > Calotriton > Calotriton arnoldi. The sequence goes on along the minus strand of CAWUFW010029161.1, from coordinate 4,753 downwards.
AGAATTGCTGAAAGAAGCAACAGAGGTGGAGAAAGAAGCAAGAAAAGTGCAGAAAGAGGCAAGTGAGATGCAAAAACAGGCAGGAAAGGTACAGAAAGAGGGAAGACAAGTGCAGAAAGAGGGAAGACGAGTGCGGAAAGAGGCAACAGATGTGCAGAAAGAGCGAAGAGAGGTGCAGAAAGTACAAGAGATTTGCAGAATGAGGTCAAGAGAAGTGCAGAAAAAGAAAGAAACGTGCTGAAAGAAGCAACAGAAAGGCAGAAAGAGGCAAGAGAGGCGCAGAGGGAAGCAAGAGTGACTTGCACACCATTAGTACCAATTTAACACCCACATTTAGCAATAAGTAACAAGTGACCATTCTATGTTTGGAAAGGGCCTTCCACCACGCTGTAACAATTGTCGCTGCATTTTTGGTAACGTTTGACCCGTTTCAGCTAGAAACTAGTCTTTTTTTGTTCAAATCTGCAGATTAGGGTGCAGATGATGAATTATGTGGCTAATGCAGAAAATTTATAATTGTGCGAAAGTCGGTGCAGCCAAACAGTCACATAATTCCAGTGGCCCTGCTCATACCTCTGACTAGGTCCACAAGTGCTCCTCAGTGATTCCATCTTTTTTTGTCTCACTGAGTTCATAGTTGAGCTTCTATGGAAACGAGGAAGACTAAACCTGAGGTTACCACTCCACAACACAGACTACCATACCCCATAATTACTCTCCATAACACATAATCCCTCGCTACATATTTCCTATACACTAAATACCACATACTTTCTATCGACATAATTTCACATAATTTCACTGCACGACATATCACATAATTCCACTACACACAACCACAAAACATTTGTAATAACTTTTGCATTTACAACGCCAATAGCTCTACTTCTCCCAAATGCGAAACATATTACATTGCAAACACTTCTTTAACTAGTAGTCACATTTGCAGAGTGGTGGAGAAAGGGTGCTGGGCCTTCGGCCAGCGCTCAGGAATTCTGGTGCGTAGTGCTTACAGGAGGTACCAGTAGGGCTTCTTGGCCCCAAAGTCCCTCAGGAGTAAATTGGACTTCATCCCCCATCCCGTAGTTTGCCAGGAGGCGCATTTGCAGAATGGTGGAGAAAGGGGGCATGGCCTCCGAAGACGTCTTAGCAATCCCACTGTGCGGGACTTACTGGAGGTAGCAAGAGAGAGACTGACTGAATGAGAGACAGACTGACTGACTGAGAGAAACTGACTGACAGAGAGACTGACTGAATGAGAGAGAGACTGACAGAGAGAGAGACTGACAGAGAGAGAGACTGACAGAGAGAGATAAACTGTCTGACGGAGAGAGACTGACTGACAGAGAGAGACTGACAGAGAGAGTCTGACTGACTGAGAGAGTCTGACTGACTGAGAGAGACTGAATGACTGAGAGAGACTGACTGACAGAGAGAGACTGACTGACAGAGAGACTGACTGACTAAGAGAGACTGACTGACTGAGAGAGAGACTGACTGACAGAGAGAGAGACTGACTGACTGAGAGAGACTGACTGGCAGAGAGAGACTAACAGAGAGAGAGAGACTGACAGAGTGAGACTAAGAGAGAGACTTACTGACAGAGAGAGACTGACAGATAGAGATTGTAGGAGAGTAGGATCTGCTTCACATGGGTACCCCCACTTTTTGCTGATGCTTCACTGTTTTTAGACCTTAGTCTGGCTGGGGCCCTGCTAATCAGAACCCCAGCCTAGCTGCTTCCTCTTTAAAATGGTTTCCATGTGCCTTAGGCACATCTCTAATTGGAATCTGGAGTGCCCTTATAAGTCCCTAGTATATGGTATACTATGTACCCAGGGCATAGGTACCTCAGAGGCCTGCCAGGGGCTGCAGCATGTATTATGCCACCCTGGAAGGCCATCCAAACTGACACCACAGGTCTGCTACTGCAGCCTGGGTAAGGTGGTGCATGCACCCTTACTGTGATATAGGCTACCTATATCACTAAATACATACACACATATAAACCTATAAGTCACTCCTATGGCAGGCCTTGTCAATCCTGAAGGCAGAGTGCATGGTTCCTATGTGAGAGGGTGCTCCTGCATGAGCAGGGCCCCTCTGCAGTGGTCGGAGACCCTTCTCTGATGCTGTTTGTAGTGCAGCCTGACCATATACTCTTAAGCGCATTATAACCTCGCGTTAAATGCTAACTTTGGGATGGCTGCACCTAAACATGTCGTGTTTGGTGTCAAACATCTTGGAATACTACCCCCCCGCCAATTCTGGCGGCGGGTGTAGGAGAGTAGGATCTGCTTCACATGGGTACCCCCACTTTTTGCTGATGCTTCACTGTTTTTCGACCTTAGTCTGGCTGGGGCCCTGCTAATCAGAACCCCAGCCTAGCTGCTTCCTCTTTAAAATGGATTCCATGTGCCTTAGGCACATCTCTAATTGGAATCTGGAGTGCCCTTATAAGTCCCTAGTATATCGTATACTATGTACCAAGGGCATAGGTACCTCAGAGGCCTACCAGGGGCTGCAGCATGTATTATGCCACCCCTGGAAGGCCATCCAAAATGACACCACAGGTCTGCTACTGCAGCCTGGGTAAGGTGGTGCATGCACCCCTTACTGTGATATAGGTTACCTATATCACTACATACTTACACATATATAAACCTATAAGTCACTCCTATAGCAGGCCTTATCAATCCTGAAGGCAGAGTGCTTGGTTCTTATGTGAGGAGGTGCCACTGCATGAGCAGGGCCCTTCTGCAGTGCCCAGAGTCCATTCTCTGGTCCTGTTTGTAAATGCGGTTAAACCATATACTCTTAAGTGCATTATATCCTCGCGGTAGAATGCTAACTTTGGAATGACTGCATCAAAACATGTTGTGTTTGGTGTCAAACATCTTGGAATACTACCCCCCCGCCAATCCTGGCGGCGGGGGTAGCATTCCACCCTTCTAGAGGGAGAGACATGTTCACCCTGGTCTAACCGGTAACTTCTTTCCAGAGCCCCAACATCACAAAATGGATGCTGCTGACACATACACAAGTCTGGCCTCCTGCTGCTGGACGAAACTCCGGCAGGGGAGGCCTGGACAATAGGTTTCCTGTTGCAGGGAGGTGTGACCACCTCCCCAGACAGGATAGTGTGTATTGGGGCTGGGCAGGAGCACTCTCTGGGTGCTTTGAAGTCCTGCACTGGGGGCACATTTGGTGTCCCTGTGCATACCCCAGTTCAAACCGGATCAGGGGCTTCCAGCACCTGCTTTGGCACGAACTGGACAAAGGGAAAGGGGTGTAGCCACCCCTCTGCCCTGACCCACCCATAGGTGGGGCCACAGAGTAGTCCAACCACTAAACTTGGTATAAGTATAGGAACCCAGTTCTTAGGACTTTAGATTATCCCTGGACGAAACTCTGAAACTAAATCCTGGACCTTCGACACTCTACTCAAGACTAGAGGACAGAAGAATCTCCCTTGGGGTCAAGGAGTGACTCCCCTGCTTGGCAGGCACCAAAGAAGCATCTGTCCGGTCTGCATTTCTGAAGCTCCCGTCGGACGCCGAAGTCTTCGCATCACCAGAGGTGGATTCTCAGACTTCCCGAGGCTACCCTGAGTCCCCAGCAAAGCTGAGGCCCGTGGCTATCGTGGGTAACGTGAGACCGTGACCCCTGGACACCGAGCACATTTGCAAGTGCATCCTCTTTCTGGACTCCCACGAAGTTGTGCTTTGGGCTCCGAGTAGCCCCAGCCTCCAGCACCAATTGCACCAAAGATCACTGGCCTCCACTCCACGAGTGTCCTGTGAGCCAGATTCATGTGCACCGTCTCGAGGCTCCTTCGCGGTTGCTAGCCCATTGGCTAGTAGCCCTTCACGAAGGCCAATCCTTTTCTTCTTGGGCTCCCTGGTTGCTCCAGGCTTGCCCTTACTTACCTTCATGGGGTGAGTCCCACAGACCTTGCTGGTCTGCACCATCGTCATCTTCCACTTTCCACAAGACTTGCTGTTGTCAAGGCCTGTTGGGTCCAATCCGGTCGCCGACACCTCAGCAAGCAGAAGACGTCATGAGACAGTCCGAATACTGCTCCTGGTTGCTGACAACACCTCCTGGACATCGTGACTGCGGAGTCAAGATGACCGTCAACGCACCTGAAGCACCCGACATCGGTGGGCATCTGCTCATCGCCTTCCTGGTCCCTGGCTAGTGACCCAGACTCTGTCCCCTCTGCTTTCAGGTTCTTCAGATCTCCGATCCACTCTTGGATCCACCCGGACACTTTCCACTTGGTCGCCTGCAGCACTTTGCAGCAGATCGCCATTCAAATCGACGACGAAACCCGACCCCGAAAGGCACCTATGCACCCTGCTTCCCTGGGTGAGGTAACACGAGTACTCCGGTGCTCCCATGGGTAGAGACTGTCCAAAGTCCTAGTTCTCAAAGGGTTTGCTCCAAGTCCTCCTTTAAGTGTCCCTTTTCTTTAATTTCCTGATCGCAACTTTCTCCATAGAAGTTAACGGCGTATCGCGGTTGTAGGAGAGTAGGATTTGCTTCACATGGGTACCCCCACTTTTTGCTGATGCTTCACTGGTTTTCGACATTAGTCTGGCTGGGGCCCTGCTATCCAGAACCCCAGCCTAGCTGTTTCCTCTTTAAAAGGTTCCATGTGCCTTAGGCACATCTCTAGTGGGATCTGGAGTGCCCTTGTAAGTCCCTAGTATATGGTATACTATGTACCAAGGGCATAGGTACCTCAGAG
>CAWUFW010029160.1:0-19680 GCA_963921515.1 Calotriton arnoldi | reverse complement strand
ATCTAAAGTCCTAAGGACTGGGTTCCTCTCTTTATACTAAAGATAGGGGTTGGACTACTCTGTGGCCCCACCTATGGGTGGGTCAGGGCAGAGGGGTGGCTACACCCCTTTCCCTTTGTCCAGTTCGCACCAAAGCAGGGGCTGCAAGCCCCTGATCCGGTTTGAACTGGGGTATGCACAGGGACACCAAATGTGCCCCCAGTGCAGGACTTCAAAGCACACAGATGGTGCTCCCGCCCAGCCCCAATACACATTGTCCTGTCTGGGGAGGCGGTCACACCTCCCTGAGACAGGAAACCTATTGTCCAGGCCTCCCCTGCCGGAGTTTCGTCCAGCAGCAGGAGGCCAGACTCGTGTCTGTGGCAGCAGCATCCATTTTGTGATGCCAGGGCTTTGGAGAGAAGTTACCGGGTTAGTCAGAGTTAACATGTCTTTCCCTCTAGAAGGGTGGAATGCTACCCCCGCCGCCAGAATTGGCGGGAGGGTAGTATTCCAAGATGTTTGACACCAAACACGACATGTTTAGGTGCAGCCATTCCAAAGTTAGCATTTTACCGCGAGGTTATAATGCGCTTAAGAGTATATGGTCAGGCTGCACTACAAACAGCATCAGAGATGGTCTCCGAATGCTGCAGAGGGGCCCTGCTCATGCAGGGGCACCCTCTCACATAGGAACCATGCACTCTGCCTTTAGGATTGATAAGGCCTGCCTTAGGAGTGACTTATAGGTTTATATGTGTGTATGTATTTAGTGATATAGGTAACCTATATCACAGTAAGGGGTGCATGCACCACCTTACCCAGGCTGCAGTAGCAGACCTGTGGTGTCAGTTTGGATGGCCTTCCAGGGGTGGCATAATACATGCTGCAGCCCCTGGCAGGCCTCTGAGGTACCTATGCCCTTGGTACATAGTATACCATATACTAGGGACTTATAAGGGCACCCAGATCCCAATCAGTGATGTGCCTAAGGCACATGGAAACCATTTTAGAGAGGAAGCAGCTAGGCTGGGGTTCTGATTAGCAGGGCCCCAGCCAGACTAATGTCGAAAAACAGTGAAGCATCAGCAAAAAGTGGGGGTACCCATGTGAAGCAGATCCTACTCTCCTACAGTCTCCACGAGGGATACAGGCCTCAGACTTGCTGTGGGCACAGATCGACCTCAGATACTTAGGAAAACCCACCTCCTGTGTGGCAATATTCTTCAGAGTCTATCGGAGCTTGGAGATGCCAACTGGTCAGTTGCATTAAAGGTGCCTGCCTTGCAGGGGAGTAACTCCTTTACTCCAAGGGAGAGTCTTCAGTCGTCCAGCGTCATGCAGATTGTTGAAGTACTTGGTTTCTGGTATCAGAGTTCAGTCCAGGTGTAATCCAAAGTCCTGTAGTCAGGGTTTCCTACTTTATACCCAAGGAAGGGGTTGGACAAACTCTGGGGACCCACCTATGGAAGGGTCAGGAAAGAGGGGTGGCTACACCCATTTCCTTTGTCCAGTTTCGCACCAGAGCAGGGGCTGTGTGCCCCTGCAACCGGTTTGAGCTGGACTATGCACAGGGACACCAAATGTGCCCCCAGTGCAGACTTCAAAGCACTCTGAGAGTGCACCCACCCAGCCCCAATACACTAAAGCCTGTCTGGGAGGTGGTCACACCTCCCTGTGATAGGAAACCTATTGTCCAGGCCTCCCCTGCCGGAGTTTCGTCCAGCAGCAGGAGGGCAGACTCGTGTCTGTGGCTGCAGCATCCATTTGTGATGCCAGGGCTCTGTTAGCTGGTACCGGTTATACCGGTGCTGTCATGTCTCTCCCTCTAGTAGGGTGGGATCATACTCCCACACCAGTTACTGGTGTGGGGGTATGATTCCAAGGTGTTTGACACCAAACACGACAGTTTTCCATGCAGCCACTCCAAGGTTAGCATTTACCGTTTGGTTATAATGCACTTAAGAGTATATGGTCTGGCTGCATCACAAACAACCCCGGAATGAAGATTCCAAATGATGCAGAGGGGCTCTGCTCATGCATGGGCACCCTCTCACATGAAACCCAGCACCCTGCCTTCAGGATTGTTAAGGCCTGCCATAGGGGTGACTGATAGGTTTACATGTGCAGTGATATGGAGAGATATAGGGAACCTATATCTCAGTAAGGGGTGGATACACCACCTTACACAGGCTGCTGTAGCAGACCTGTTGTGTCATTTTAAAAGGCTTCCCAGGGGTGGCACAATACATGCTGCAGCCCCTGGTAGGCCTCTGGGGTACCTAGGCCCTGGGTACATAGTATACCATATACTAGGGACTCACAAAGGTACCCCAGATTCCAATCTGGAGTGTTCCTAAAGTACAAACAGTCAATTTAAGGGGAAAGCAGATAGGCTGGGGTCCTGAATAGCAGGATCCCAGCCAAACTAAGTCGAAAACCAGCAAAACCAGGAAAAAAGTGGGGGCAACCATGCAGTCAGATTCCACCTTCCTACAGGACCTGTTTATCACAATTGATCAGGTCCCTAAGTGCCTCCTTAAAAGAAGTTAGCCCCGGAGTGGACCATACCCTCACCCAGTATAACAATGGTTTTAGAAGAGAAGCCAAATGAATACAATTAAGTGCTAGATCAAGTCTCAAAGGCACTAGTGGTGTACTTTGTTTCAGATTAAAAAGACCTCTAATAGATTTCTTTTCTTCAATTGTTAGGGAGGGCGCATTGGGGTAACCCCAGATCTCTGCCCCATACAGGGCTACCGTCAGCACAGTTGCTCTATAGATTTTTAATGCTGGTGACACGGTTCCTCCTGCGGTGGACTTATGTTTTCTTATAATTAAAAGAGCTCTCTGATTTAATGCAGCACTACTCTTCTCTATTTCCAACCCCCATCTGACAGCCTTATACCCAGATAGTCGAATTGAGGTGTCTGCTGTATCGGAGTGCCGTCAATCCTCACTTTCCCTCTAAAGCACCTATGACGGTTAAACCCAATGAATTTCGACTTAGCGTTTTTTTTTTCCAAACCTCTATTTTTACAAAAGGCAGCAAACAAGTCCAATTCTTTCTGGAGGCCCATCGGGGTTCTTGAGATAAGTAGGGTATCATCAGCCATTAAGATCGGTACCGAAATAACATAACTTTTTGGTGCATCATGTTCAATGGGAGAGACCTATTTCACAGCCCCTTCAACTCCCCTTCGTTGTCCTGTGAAACCCCTTGCCCTCTTGTCTGGACGGATCACGCTCTAATACATTTTCATATTTCAGCGTCTCACATGGCCGCATCTTGCAATAATCCCCCTAAGCCAATCTATAGTAGACAATGGCATAACGTTTCTCCTGATGGCTTTATGAAAGCATATACTACCCCTCACATAGAGAATGCAACAGACATGCAGGAAGCTTTCAAATTATTCCATACATCTCTCAATACTGCCATTGATACTCTAGCACCCGTAAAACTTCACTCCTCATCAAGATTAACGCCACATGCGTCCTGGTATATGCTGGATCTACACAAGGAAAAATACCAATGTAAAAAGTTGGAAAGACAAAGGCGAACTACTCCCATACCTAACAATCGGGAAGCTTATAAAAAATCTTTAGCGCACTATCACAGCAATATTAGGAAAGCATGGAGAAGTTTTATTGCTCAGCAACTTGAGAGTGCTGGCAATTCCTCCAAGGAGCTTTTTAAAACCCTTAATTCCTTCATTAATCCTCAGTCCTGTAATAACAACACTCCCCCTTCGCAAATATTTTGCGATCAGATTGCCGATCACTTGGAGGACAAAGTTATTCTAATTTATAATAATCTCGCAAATCTGACACACTGTTTTAACTCGGAGCCTATGTATGTCTGTAATAAGCAAACTTGCCCCTGCACTCTCGAGAAGTTTGCTCCTTTCAGTGTAGAGTCCACTTAACTTGCTCTGAAAGCGGTTAAATCAGGTTCTCCTCAGGATCATATTCCTGCAAAGAGAGCAGCCATGCTGTCTCAGCAATTGGCTCCACCCATTAACTCCTTGTTGAATCTTTCCTTGAGCACGGGCGTAATTCCAGCAGAGTGGAAAGCTGCTCAGGTTATCCCAATCCCCCAAAAAAATAACCTTCCTACTACAAACGTTTCCAACTACCGTCCTATATCACTCCTTCCCTGGGCTAGCAAAATAATAGAAAGTAACATCAATAAACAACTGATGGACTATCTTGAGTCTAATAGGATCCTGGATTAATCTCAGTCAGGCTTCCGACCTATGCACAGCACCAAGACTGCACTCTTGGCTGTCACAGACCATATCAGAAACTGTCAAGACAAAAATCTTCTATCTATGCTTGTGCTGTTAGACTTGTCTGCGGCCTTCGATACCATATCTCATCATATATTGATACGGAGATTGGAGGAGATTGGTATCCAGGGCCTGGTGCTACAATGGTTTAGAAACTATCTGTCTGACCAAACTCAGACCATTCATCTAGGACCCTTTCGGTCACGTACAATGATAATACACAAAGGAGTGCCCCAGGGCTCCTGTTTGAGCCCCACTCTGTTCAACATATATGTCACTCCTCTTGCAAACATCATAAGAGGGCATGGTTTTACGCCTATTTCATACGCATACGATACCCAACTTCTGTTAGCCTTTGATAAAGACCCGTCCGAGACGAGAGCATTTCACTGATGGCATGAAAGCTATTACAGCGTGGATGGCTGCTAACTCTCTCCAACTAAATGGTGGAAAAACTGAAATCATGCTTTTTGGGGCTGCTCAACTGTTATGGTCTCCTGAGTGGTGGCCGTCGGAATCAGGACCACCATCCACTCCAAAATCTTCTGTGAAGAATCTGGGCATAAAACTTGATCAGAAGCTAACCATGAAAGACCAAGTGACTTTCACTACTGGCTCCTGTTTCCATGTTATGAGGCTATTACGAAGAGTATTTCCAATGCTGCCAATGGCAGTACGTAAGACCCTAGTCCAGGCACTGGTGATCAGTCACCTGGACTATGGAAATGCTCTTCAGGCTGCGGTCAACGAATCCCTCCTGGACAAGCTCCAGGTAGTTCAAAATACAGCGGCTCGTCTAAATCACAACTTTCCAGCGAGATCTGCCTCTGTCCCTCTATTACATGCACTACACTGGTTGCCAGTGCGGAAGCGGATTACCTTCAAGATCTGTTGCCAAGTGCACAAAGCACTTAATGGTAAGGGACCTAGCTACTTGAAGGAAAAACTTATCCCCTATCGTCCTACAAGATCTTTGAGATCTGCTAATAAGTCGCATCAAGAAAACACGCTCAGGTGGCCGTGCTTTCTCTTTCTTAGCCCCCCATTTTTTGAACAAGCTTCCCCTACACCTACGAGAATGCACTGCTCATTACAATTTTAGAAAACTATTAAAAACTGAATTATTTTAATCTTTTAGGCTCCTTGCCCTGCATTTTGATCCCGCTGCGCCAAGATATCCCTCCGGGGATGATTCATGTGCATTACTAAATAAATAAAAATAAATAAATAGATGCTAAACAAAGTTGGGGCAAGTACATAGCCCTGTTTAACACCCCTTCTAATTGGGATCTTTTCTGTTAGGTCACTACCCGTGTTCCACCTCACTTGTGCATATGTGTCTGTATGCAAAACTCTAAGAATCCATAGAAGATCTTCTGGTAACCGATAGCATTCCAGCACCCTCCAGAGGCTGGCCCTGGGGACCAGATCAAAGGCTGACCTCAGGTCGATAAATGCAACATACAAATGGCATTTCCTTAAAGTAACATATTTCCAGCAAAATACATTAAACGGAACGCCTGATCAATAGTACTTATTTTTTTTCCTAAACCCTGCCTGGGTATCTTCCAGAATATGATTATCTTCTAACCAAGATTGTAGTCTTGTTAATACATGTCTGCAAAATATTTTTGGGCTATTATCCAATAAGCTATTGGGTCTATAATTAGAAGGTTGAACCCTACTCTACCTTTTTATGGATCTTTACAATTGTAACACCCTGCCACAATGATGGAATTCTGCTACCCCTCATAATGGCATTGTCCAAACAGTTTAGGTAAGGGACCCAGACCTCGGGTTTAGAGAGGTAAAGATCTCCAGGAATACTGTCCACTCCTGGTGCTTTTCCTTTCTTAAGTTGCTTTAGGGCATGTTCTGTCTCACTTAGAGTAAAACATGAGGGTTCCCTATATGGACTGCCCTCACTCATCACATGGGAGGAAAGTCGAGGATGTTCTAATATATCAGCTGCCTTCTGGGACCTGTCAACCATCCCACCTTGTTCCTCCACCTTATAAAGAGTCGGAAAATGGCTATCCCAGTTGTCAGGCTTAACTACTGCCTCCAAATGATCATTGATGGTTTGCATGCCACTAACTTCCAGAAAGACTTCAAATGTTTACAGTCCAGTGCATCAGCGAGGCCTGACCATTGTTCCCACTCCCATCTCTTTTTCGCTATAGTCAGGGTGGACTTGTATTTTTTCCTAGCAGTGGATACTTCTGATTTACTGCCCTTTTTTATAGTTACTAATAGGGCGTTCTTATCGTGCTTACATTCTCTATCAAACCAAATAGGTATTTGTTTCGTATTACTCCCGCTTTTTTAACCTTTTGGAAGAGAGGCCTCAATTGATCCATAAATTGGCAGTGTGCAGTAACAAAATCGACCTGAAGATTTGTCCTATCAGATGTACCAAATGCCGAGAAGATATCAATAAATATTTCAGATATTTGCCTCTGTGTTGCACGGTTAGGTGAAACTTCCGGCCATTTGACATTTTGCCTATTATTGACTATCTCAATTGAACTAGAGAGAATTATCGGTGCCAGATTAGCACCTATTTACAAGGCGGCACCAAACCTAGTACACAATGCCTGGTGATCGCTATCCAGCCTTGGGATGATAACCATGTCCGACAATGATGGCCAGAGCGCCTGGTCAAGAAATATATAGTCAATAAAGATGCTTATGGAACCTCTTTTAAAAGTTGGGCATGAGGGAGAGTCGGAACGAGTATCACCATTAACAATTCTCAGGCCAAATTCGACAACCAATACTTCTAGTTGTGTGGCTGCCACAGTAGATTTCGCTGGTGGTTGTTCCCATGATCCCATTCGAGATGTTGAATAAATGAGCTCTGTAATCCTTTCAAAATCTGACCTGCCATAAGAGAGTCTGGTATTACAGTCCCCCGTAATAATTTTTAGGGCACGTTGATTAGATTGAATCAACATATCACTAAGCTGATCTACTATTGGAGAGGCTAAATTAGACAGGACTGAAAGGTATCTCGCACCCTGTGGCATATTCACTGTTAATTCTAGACCGAACAGTTCCTTGTTGTTAGAGGGTGCTATTTTGACTCTTGGAAAAATATCCAAATTCAGCCAGATTAGAAGGCCACCTGAGGCTCTACCAGAAAATGAAGGAATCGCATGAACGTAGAATGTAAGGAAACCACTTCTATACACTGGCTCCACTGCCCATGTCTCCTGTAGGAGAACAATACGGTGTTGATCTATAAAATTCCCCCATTCTGGGTCAGGGAGTTTAGCTCTGATACCCGCTAAATTCCATGATAGTAAACTAAGGGACGAATCCCTCCTTTTCTCGATCCCACCATTAAACCAAGCTGGAAGTTCACGGCAGGACAATTCATGTAAATTGCTTTTGGAATTCATCATTTGACATTAAGTCCTCTTGGCTTTACTACTATCACTTGAGATTAGACTCCGTCGCTTGTGTTAGATTAGTTGTGCCCCTGAAATTTGTTGTGTTGTCTGAAACACCCCGTACACAATATTGCCGGCAATCAATCTGAGAGAGATTGGAAGACTCGACTGGAGGAGCCGTATGGTAGGAACACTGGGAAATTTCTCATTATACGGATGTTAGATTCAAGGTTTGAATTGTGGGCATATTATACTTAAGATGAATCAATGAGTTTGTCTGTGACCTGAACCTCAACTCCAATGCTATTAGCGCTTCAGCTAAAATTCTTGACTTTAGTTTGAGCTCTATGGTGTCAAATTTGCTCTGCCCAGTGCTAATGCGTGTGGCTCGGAGAATATCTTCCTTAAATATTGATCTACACCCCCTCACGTATCTCAACCAATGAATCATTTTATTAACTCTTGAATCAGAGGTTTTGTTAGCTGCTCTCAATAATTTGGGCACATTTATCAAGATATATCAAACGACTTAGACGTAATGGACAAAAATTTGAGTGGGCCCATGTGATTAGCATGACTTTGGAGAGTATGGGCTGTATTTTTGGGAGATGAAAAGTTATCAGAGGAGCCACTCATATAAGGCCTATGGCTACCACCTATCCATTCCCTTCTTGTCGTATTGATACCAGATGGGATCTAATTTCTCAGTTGTGTCACCTTGGGTAAGATATTTGGTTTGTCTCTACAAGGCATTGGACTGTGAGTCACATGTTGTTTAAAGGTTAAGGGAGCCTGCTTGTTTTTAATTCCAATAGTTGCATTGCTTATGTTAGTGACTAGGACCGATAATTTGTCCATTTTCTCTGTTAGGGCCTCAGTCAACCTAAAATTATCATTCTTCCCTTAATAGGTTAACTTGATACAAAGTAGCTACTTTGCTCTTGCCATTATTGGTCATAAGGGGATCAGGGGTTAACTAGTCAGGGACTGTCTCCGCTTCTATGTTTTCCAGGACAGCAAATCGATTTGAACATTTAATGTTAACAGTAGGGCTTCAAGGAGTGTGCAATTGGGCCAGAGGGGGGATCCTGAGTTGGTGGCAAACATTTCGGATCTTCTGTACTTTCCGTAAAAGTGATAGGAACACCACTAGGTTTTTTCCTGTGCCCCACTTCTCTGACTGGTTGTACTTTACCAAAATATGAGCCAATGCCCTTTTGAGATCGCCCCTTTCCTTTCTTCTCTGAGCTACTACCCGGGTCCATGGTGGCAATCAAGACTTCCACCTCTTCTATCAAATCGTCTATTGTATATTGTACAAAGTACAAGTTTCAGCAGAATGCCTAGGAACCTTGTGAGCACCTTCCACCCTTGCTGGTTTGATGAGGGCCTTCCACTTACCCATTCAAAACCCCACCTTACTCCCACCCTAACACAATCAAAAAAGGGCTAGGACTCCTCGTAAGATGTTGAGAAATAATTTGTAATTGCTTCCCAGAAAGAGTATCCAAACCTAAAAGCTAATTCAGCAGGAAATGAAATCTAAAGATCACAAATAAACCCCACGGATATAATCACAGAATGATCCTCATAATCTAGTAACCTGAGTCACAGGGCCCAACCGACCAGGTGTAAGCTTGCTGCTCCGCACTAAAGGCACCCATCCAATGTTCTTCAGAAACTTACCTGGGATGTTAATAGATGAAATGTAATGTTACGCAGTGCAGGCAGCTGCATGTATGTGTTGCTTTGTAAATATTACTGAAGCCTTTGCATTGGCGATGCGAGGACAATGAAAAGGCTGGTTGAATCTTGGTCTGCATTCTTCTTGATATTGGATAGAAACTTGTCAGTCACCTACAAGCAAATGCTTTTTTTTGTCTCACCTTAAATCTATTTCCCCATCTTCCCACGAAACAATTTAGAGCCAAGATGTTTTCATTTGTCTTCTTAAAATAGGTTGTTGTGTTAAGAAATGGCAACACTCATGGAGAGGGTTTTGTCAAGAATCGTAGAGTAAAGCACCAGCCGCTCAGTTCCCTGACATATCATCCATGTTGGACTTGGCCCTTTTTGCAGGGTCATCCCAGAACTTTTTGCCTTCCTCCTGGTATTTTTCTGACCTGGTGTTGGTGGTTTTAGGACTCTGGGCACTTTATCACTGCTGTCCAGTGTTAAAGTGCATGTGCTCTCTATGGTAAACATGGTAAGATTGGTCTACACCTGTTTGGCGTATTTAATTTACCTATCAGTCCCCTGTAAAGTGATATCTCATATACCTGGGGGCAGTAAATTAATGCTACTGGTGGGCTTGCAGCGCTGCTTGCGCCACCCACCAAAGTAGCCTTTCAAACCTGTCTCAGGCCTCTGCCATTGCTGGGCCTGCATCCGCAGTTTACTGCCACTGTGACGTGGCACATAAAGTGGGTGCCACGTCTGAGACTCCCCTTTTACTACATATCAGTCTGCCTCATAGTGGCCTGGGGCTCCATTCCTTGCAAAGCCAATATCATCAACACAGTGATTCTCATGAGTGCAGAGCCTGACCTTAAGATGGCGCCCGTGTTTTTAGAACTTGGCGCATTTAACGAATGATATGACCGTCTGCAACTATTTCATGCTTGGCACTGATTATTGCTGATGCGGTGCCTGTTAATAATAAGGAGCGCTTCGGTATAAGGCCGACTTCATCACCACGTTGATCTTTATTTGAGCAGTGACTGTCCCCAAAATGGCACCCATGACTCAGACCCAAAACAGTCACCCGAGACCAGGCCTTTCATCGGGGACGGAGTCCGTGACTGGGAGGTACGTTAGACATTTGCAGCAGCTGCGCACCGTCTCTCTATTTACAAAACACCCCTCTGAGCGAGATGACCCCTTACCAGTCACCACCAGGGTATTTCTCCTTTGCCGCCGCCAGCGATCTCCACCTCCGACCTCTGGGAGCTCTGGGAGCTCTGAGACCCCAGTTCCTGGTGGAGGCAAGGAGGCTTTAACAGCAGCTGACCTCTGTCCGGGTAGCGGCATCACTTTTTGACCCTTGACCTGGGGGCGAGCAGGAGGATGAGGCGGGAGCTTCCAAGCAACACCGTGAACGGTGCTCTCGATGGAACTTTGACAATGCCCCCTGGGCAGAAACCTAACTGTCTGTACTTACCGCGGTGCCCGAGCAACCTTGACCGATGCCCGGTGGAGCTGTCCTATGCAGCTATAGAGGAGTTTGGCTCTGGTTCACCCCTCGGCCGTCACCTACCCAGCCGGACATTGGACATTGTTTTCCTTGCCTCCCCGTTGTGTTTCCTACCTGCTTCCCTTACCCCTGTTCACCATTTCCCCTCTACCTTTTCCCTCCGCATTAGACATGTGTAAGCACTAATAACTCACATTATTGGGTAATCTCATGTTTTTTTCTCCTATGTCTATACTTGGCTATGTAACCATTTAACCTGTAACTCGCTATGTAACTATGTAACCTGTAACTCGCTGATCCTCATGTAAAGCGCTCTGATACCTCCGGGTCTAGCCAGTGCTATATAAAACTTTGCAAATAAATAAATAAATCAGTCACCCCTAAGCTAGGCCCTAGCTAGCCCTATGGACAGGGTGCAATGTAGGTCAAAGGTAGGACATGTGCCTTAACTGCGTGGCATGTCCTGATAGTGACAAACAGCCTATTTGGTTTCTCACTACTGTGAGGCTACCCTCTCATAGGAATGCATTGGGGATTCCCTGATATGTGTTTCAGTGGTTATTCCTGACATGAGAGGAGTAGCGTGGTCAAGTTTGGTATGTTTGGAATAGTGGTAATAAATGCTGCGTAATGGTGTTCACAGATTTATTATCACTATTTTAGAAATGCCACTTTAGAAGAGAGCATTTCTGTGTGCTATGTGTCTTTGTGCCTGCCTGTTGTGTATTGCATGTCTGGCTCTTTATGACAGGGGCTGGGGAGGTGCAGTGGTACCAGAGGGGCTGGGTGAGTCAGCGCTAGGCTGACTAGGCCGATCTGCATTTGGAGTAGTGGGAGGAGTAGCACCTGACCCTGAACAGGACTGTGCCTGCCTTCCACAATGCTGGCTCCGCCCCCCTGTAGTGTGTCTGGGGCCAGAGCCTACACTAAGAATGGGGACTGTTGTGCACTTGTTAAGTGCCCCCAGAACTGGTTTGGACTAGGTCCAAGGCCCTGTGCCAGGGCAGAACAAAGATTGGCAGTGGTATAAATATTAGGGCGGTGACCCCATGTAAAGTGTGCTGTTTGCTTACTTGGAGCTGAAGGACTGCTGGGCACCAGGAGGAAGCACCACAAAGGACTCCCCCTCTGCCGGAGGGCCCTGTGAGCTGGCCTGCCTGTGCCCAGCTGTGCCCTGTGTGGCCTGGAAGCCTGGAGCGTGAGGAGCACCTTTGCCACGGTGGTGCCCCTCAGCACTGAGCCGCACATCAGCAGCATGTGATAGGCACTTTTCTAAGATTTCCTTTCCAGAGCACGAGGAAGGGACTCCAACTCTGCTCGTAGCAAGCGCTGAGGCCATAAAGTAAGTCAGGCAACGTTTGGGGCCTGATTGTGGGCAGGGTCCACGAGCGAGACACAGAGCAGTCCAGGATGTCAGGCGAAGGACGCCTGGTTGTGGGTGGGGCTCCCGTGAGAAGAGGAGAGCCCCGTGAGATTGACAAGTGTGGTCAGAGGTGTGGCTGCATTCCAGGAAGGAGCCGGAGCCTTGCGGGCTTCCTTCTGCCACTTCCCGCCTTTCTCCGCGAGTGACCCGAGGAGAGGAGAGGCCCCGGTGAGTTGGGAATGCGAGGCACACTGTGTGTGCCTAACTGTTGTCACAGCTGCGCCGCCGGATTGTGGGCAGCTGCAACGTTGGGGGCAGTCTTTTGGGGAGACAAGGGTGAATTGCACCCCCGCTCCCCCCTTTGCATTACGAGCATTGTTCTGCTGCCTCTGCAGCTAGGGGGCCAGTTTAGAGGCCTTGTGTTGGGAGGAAATTACTGCCCTTCATGGAGTAGGCTGCCACATGGCTAATGGAAGCCTCGTGAAGGGACACGCAATTGGCAGAGCCCTTGCTTTTGGGAAAGGGGCATTGCTTTGTGAGCCCAGGACAGGGCCCCCGCTTGAGAGTGTCCTGACTTAGGACAACGACCCTGAGTGGTAATACGCCTATTGATGGGCTGAGGTTCCCATTAGGTGCACATTAATGATGGGACCCTGATGTATGCATAATATGTGGTACATGTGCCCTAATGTAATGCTTTTGCCTAATGTGTCCCCTTTGAAAGTGGGTACTTTCGTGCACTATTGCTAATGCTAATGTGCAGAATGTGCTATGCTGATGATTAGGATGTATGCCTAACGTGTTTATTCTGAGTGTACCCTGACCAGTAGTTACTGGCTGTTTTCACTGACTGTGAATTATGATGGTGTGGACAGTGGCCCAATTGGCCGTGTAGTGTATATAATCCCTGTAAAGACATACCAAGTGCCAGGTGGCACAGTGTATATATGTGATTACGTTCTAATGTGTTTTATGAGTAATACAAAGGCTATTTTTGATATAACCTTGTGTGGAGTTTCTTTTGTGGTGTGCCTAGTGTGTCGCTGCTGTGTGTGTGTGTTGCACAAATGCTTTACACTTGCCTCTGGGATAAGCCTGACTGCTCATGCCAAGCTACCAAGGGGGTGAGCAGGGGTTATCTTCAGCGTGTAACTCCCTTGCCCTGACTAGAGTGGTGGTTTCTGCCTGGCTTAGGCGGGTGCCCTAGCCAACCAGAAATCTCATTTCTAGCAATCCTGGTGTCAGTTTGCGAGCCACTCTCCTACTTGTTTCTTTGTAATTGAAAACAGCCAAACTTCAAGTAAAAAATAAGCACAGACTGCAGGTACAAATGTTTTAACTTTACTGCTACAGACCCTCAGGTTCCAGATTTTGGTTTCGATTTTTTTCATGAAACAAAAATATTTCCTTTTCATGAGAAACTTAGTAGTAGTAATTCTTTATTCTGTTTTAAAACATAAACCATAAAAGCACATATTAAAGTACAATTGAAAATCCATGCCAAGTGGATTCCAAGCAAGTGCCAATACAGATACTAAAGCCTATATGCTGTTAGTTGAGTATATATGCTCTATCAATTATGCAGGAATTCATTAAGAATTTACATAAAAATACAGTGCTTCCTAAATAATCAGTATGAAAATGCTTTTGGACTGATTGAGTATATTTACTCAATCAATTATACATAAGTGAATTCATTTAAAATTTACATAGAAGATACAAACCATCATAATTAACCAGTACTAAAGTGCTTAATATGCATTAGGCATCCTAAAATGGCATACATCTTATGTTAAGAAGCAACATAAGAATACAGTTTGTCCTAATTAATCAGTTTCAAAGTGCTTATTTTGCAATGGGCTTTCTAAAGTTACATACAATCTTGCGTTACGGAGCACCACAATATTTGACCTTAAAACTACAGCAATGTAAGATCAGGGGGGGAGGGAGAGAGAAGCTGAGATCCATTCGGCTTCCTAATCGTATTCAATAATCATAAGAGAATTGATCACTTGTACCTGTGTAACCAGGGTCATGGGTAGTTGGTCCCTTCTAAGAAAAACCCTCATTCACGTACACCGGTAGTTGGGCGGTATATCTTGGTTCTCTGCCTATTTGTAACGTGACAGCATCATCATTGTTTTTTTTTATTTTAGGTTTGCTGACCTCCACTAGGAGGTGCACCAACTGGTAGTACAGTAGTGACCAGAGATAAAAAGAGAAAAGAGGGTGCTAATGTGAAGTGTATTAAAATTCCCTAAATCGCCATTTAAGAACAGTCTTTAATTGTATGGAGATGCGGAAAGGTAAAAACAAAGTAGTGCGTTTATAGACCAAGTTACTGATCTTCCGCACTGGTTAGTCCATGTGAGCGGTCGTCATTTTTCAGCCCCATATGTGCCCAGCCGGGTCGGAAGGCTTTCTTCAGGACCTATGAGTGAAAGTAGTTGCTGAGCTGGGCAACTATGATAAGTGGGCCATTGACTTACCACTTTTGCTGTTATCAGGTCATTCGTACCTGTAACTGTAATGAAAAAAGAGAAAACAGTACATATATATATGGTGTTGTATTATATTTCATCAACCCAATTGTGGTGATGCTGTGTGCATAACATTTGTTTTCATATTACTGCTGTGTGCATAACGTTTGTTTTCATACTACTCATTAGTATACATAGGAATACATCCATTGCTACGCAGAATGCTAGTTTCTTTAAAAAGGGGGAGAGGCGGTAGTGTTTCTCGAGTCTGGTGTGTGTGCCTGCTTTTTGAATGTGCTCCTGAGTCATAATAAAAAGTGAGGATTGACTGATTGCAGTACCCCTTGATTCATGGTGCTTAGTGTTATGTGTCTTAGCCCTTTCTGTTGATGATTGTTTTTCAATCAATTAACCTCGTGGTGCTGTTATAAATTCAGTTCTGGCTTGCTGGAGGTTTATGAAGTAAGTGCTATAGTCACCTGTAGGTAATAAATGAAAGTAATAAATGAAATGTGGCACGAGTGGACGGTACTTCTTCACTAAGAGAGTATCCTACAAGTAAGTGGAATGTGTCTTTTAAACGCACAGAGACATTAGAGGGCATGTTGAGTAGGATTCTGGGGCATTGTGAGCCTCGCTATCGGAAATACGAATAATGTTAGTGTAAACAGTGATACATTCACAGCAATAGGTGCATTTTATGATGGATTGATGTAAAAACAGTTTTAGCCGCCTGTGAAATGCTTGTAAAATGCCGAAGATAAAGCATGACAGGCTGTCTTTAAAAAGCTAACATCCAAACTGTTACTTGTTCAAAAGCGTATTTTCACTATGAGTAAAGCAATCACACAAACGGAGTCACTGGTTGAAAGGTGGCTGCGGCGTGTCATTTTTGTATTACAGGAAATACTAAGAAACACAACGTTCCTATTTTAATGGCGTTTTGACTAAATACCTTTGAAGTCCCTATTGCGGGCTTCCTCCGGGGACCGGCAAGCTCTCCAGACCTGTCATATCGGGAAAAGAGAGTAATTAGGAGGCCTTACTTGTTTGAAGAATCTTCGTAGGTTGGAATCCTCTCGTCGTGTTCCTCACCTGCGGGAGTTGCAGTCTCTACCTGTGCTCGCTCTGAACACGGTCGCCTAGGTAACGGGAGCGGGTGATGAGGTGTCATTATCTACTCCTCATGCCTGTAAACATAGTGAAGAGACTAAAGCCCAAAAATAGTATTATTAAAAAAGTATTATTAAAAGAAGGGGAGTGGGTGACGTGTGTTGCAATATTTTCTGATTAGTGAATGGTGCATTCTTATTGTTATCTGCTCTTCATGTCAGTAGACATAGTGAAGAGACTATATTGTGGCTTAGAAATTTGGTGAGTAGATTTTGTAGAAATAATTAAATTGTTAATTAAAAAATTAAAATTATAAAGTGCTGCGTGGCAGATACAGTCCTTATGGTGATTAAGTGGTGGAATATGTATGGCTTTTTGGTGAAGGTTAGTGATAGGACCTTGCGGTAACGTGTTGTCATTGGTTAAGAATGGGGTCTAAGAAAGAGAGTAGGGTGACGCTGTTGTGCGTTGGTTGCTTTTGAAAGAGTTCGTAACCTGCAGTTTCCTGAGGACTTGTATATAGATTCTGAGTTGAGTAAATATTAAGGTACTCTAGTGGCTACTCTTCATTTGTAAGGTCTTCTAGAATTAGGTTTTACATCAGGCTGTGCCAAGGGATATTGTCATTCAGCCCTAGTGTATTTGTCTTAAGGCGGTGTACCCAGCGCTGTTCTTTTTCAAATAAGATTCGTTCGGCATTGTGATTCTTTGTGGATAAAGACTCTATGATGGTCCAGTTCAGTTCGTCAATTGTGTGGTTGGAGTCGATGTAATGTTTGCTCACTTTGGTTGTTGCCCTTTTGCATTTTACATTGCTCCTATGCTCGCAGATTTTCTGTTTTACTTTGCGGCAGGTCATCCCGATGTATTTTAGTCCGCAAGGGCATGTGATCATGTAGATCACGTGTGTTGAATTGCAGTTGGTATAGTTTCGGATTGTCCACGTAAAATCTGTGGAAAAGTGTAAAACTTTTGTTACTGTTGTGAGTTTACATACTGAGCATGAACCGCAAGGGTAGTGTCCAGTGATGGGGTTCATTTTCCAGGATGTTGTGATGGTATCTTTTTTTACTTTTGGTGCAGGTCTTGTGTGTACCAGAATGTCCTTGAAATTTCTAGTTCTACTATTGGCGAACCTCCGTTTGGGTCATTGCGGGGAACCCGAAGTTAGTATCCTCCAGTTCTTATTGACAAACTTTTTCACTGCATTAGTGTCTGTACTGTATGTTGTCACGCATGTGAGTATGTCTTCAGTTGTCTCTTCCGGTGTTGTTTCGAGTAAGCACTCCCTTGGTTGGTTCCTTGCTCTTTTTTGGCATTTTTGAATTGTTTTGATGGGGTAGTCTCTTTTTGTGAGTTTTTGACTCAGTTGTTTTGACTGCGTTTTCTAGTCTCCTAGTTTGCTGCAATTTCGTCTGAGGCGTAAAAACTGACTGTACGGTAGATTGTCTCGCAATGGGCGAGGATGAAAGCTGTTGTAGGAGAGTAAGCTGTTCTTGGCGGTAGGTTTATAGAATGTTTTAGTTTGAATGGTATTGTCTTCTATATAAATAGTAATGTCAAGGAAGTCCAGTTTTTTGTTGTCTGCTTTGAAAGTGAATTGTAGACACTCATCTCTTGTGGTGATCCAGTTGACGAAATTCTGCAGACTGTCCTGGGTGTCTTTCCAGATCATGATCACGTCGTCTATGTAACGTTTCCAGAATTGTATCTTTTCGGCAAAGGGATTGAGGTCATTTAGTATGTATTGGTTCCCAAAATCACTCACATAATACCTTGCTACGCTCGGCGCAAATGTGCTGCCCATAGATGTTCCGTGGCATTGCACAAACAGCGTTCCATTGTATTAAAAAAAGTTCTCGGTGAGAGCTAGCCTGCAGCACTCCAGTACAAAATGTCTCAGTGTCCTGTATTCCCATTGTTCGGAGAATAGGATGTTTTCCAGGGTGTCCAAGGACTTCTGTTGTGGGAGACTCGTGTAGAGACTCTCTACATCGAGTCCAACAAGGTACATGTTATCTTCATTGAAGGGTTGCCCTTTTAGTTGATTGAGAAGGGCTCGGGTGTCTTTCAAATACGTTGGTGTCTTTTGGACCAGAGGTCTCAGGAACCGATCTGCAAATTGTGATAGAGGCTCAAGTACTGAGCCTATGCCCGAAACTATTGGTCGTACCGGAGGTGGTGTTTTGTTTTTATGTGTCTTAGGTAGTGAGTAGAAATACGGCACTGTGGGTGTTTTTGTTTTGAGGAAATCTGCTTCGTTCTTTGAAATCCAGAGATTCAATTCTGCTTCATCTGTCATAAGTTCTATGGTGCGTTGTAACCTTGTGGTGGGGTCTGTAGATATCTTTTTGTAGAATTTGTCATCGGAAAGAAGGTCTAGGCATTGTTTATCATATCATTCTTTGCTGAGTAGGACAATGCCACCCCCTTTGTCTTCCGGTTTGATTATTATCTCCTCATTTCGTCGGAGTTCATCTAGTGCTTGTTGCTCTCATTTTGTGATATTGACAAAGGGTTTTTTCGTGAGATTTTTGACATTCTCCACTTCCTTCATGATTGCTTGTTCGAAGGCTTGGATCTCAATTGGTACCATATGGTTGGGGGGGCACAAGGATGACTTGCATCTCAGGTTGGTGTCACTCTCTGGTGTGTTGTCTTCTTTGTCCATGAAGAAGGCTTTCAATTTTATCTTCCTACAGAATTCTGCCAGTTCGCATTGTAGTTTGAAGACATCTAATGACGGTGTTGGCACGAATCCTATACCTTTGTTCAGAAGTTTTTCTTGGTCTTCGGTCAAGGTGATGTTGGTTAGGTTCACTATGAGTGATTCGTTGAGCTGGGTCCTGGTCTCTCCTTGGACATGCTGCATGTCAGAACTTGGCGTTCTTGTTCGGTCCAGGTTACTCCTTTCCTTCTTCCTCTCTGGGTGTTCTGGCCTCTCCCTAAAAAAGGAGGTTGTTGCATGTTGTGTGGTCCCATCATGGGTCCCATCGGCGGTGGTCATAGGAGGTATGATTTCATCCATTAATGATCATTCGGCATATATGGTTGGTATAATGGTGGGGGTGGATTGCCATATTATGGTGTGGCCCAAGCGTTTGATCTTCGACGCTGTTGGCGCCTGTATTGGTTCCTCCCTCGTCCTGGTTGGGGTGCAACGTCACCGCTCCAATCTGAATTATCAGTGGAGTTGTCTCCTGTTGACTCTTTGTCCGTGTATTGGTCTGGTGCTGTATAGTCATCTTTAATATAGGGGTGCATTTTTTCTAGTTAGAAGCGTTTGAGATCTTTTCCCAGTTTTTGCATTTTGTTCTGTGTGATGTAGTCTCTGGTCTCATTCATCTCACGGTTGATTTCCTCTACTCTTTTCTTGTATACTGAGATGTGTACCGTTGATTTTAATTTTGCTTCATTAATCTGTATCTTTATTGTCAGTGCATCTGTGAGTCTGGTGGCAGTTTTTATAATCAGTACTAGATAATCTCTTGTGCATTTCCATGAGATTGATGACCAGTCTTTACGGAAAGTGATATCTTGGAGAAAGATGCGGGGAGCATTGTGTATCCATAAACCCTTGGGGGCCGCATTTGCACAGAGATATTTTGTCATGATAAGGCCATGGATGGCTGTTCTTACTTGTTCCTTTTTTGCCTCTGTCAGTTCATCCCATTCATTTGTCTGTGCCAGTGTCTGTGTAAGTTCACTCTCTTGTAGTAGATAGGGTCCTGATAAGATTGCACTGATTTCCTCATCGGTATAGCTAAGACCTGGGTTGTCTGCCATGTCTGTCTGCGTAGGTGGGTCAATGTGTATTCCTTATCGAGTGCCGTTCCAACTTTGGTGGCCTTGGTTCAAAAATATC